>JASANB010000855.1:0-144856 GCA_030248155.1 Sabatieria punctata | reverse complement strand
GGCAGTCAGTTTCTAGGAAAAAATATTCTAGGCCGGTAAATGGTTCTTCTGAAATAATTGGTAATGCACACATTTCACCGTATTTCCTCGATTCTCCTTCACTGCAGTTCCCCAATCAACGTATTTATCTATTATCCTCCGCCACTGCAGCAAATAAATTAAATAGCGGGAAAGCCACACGAGTGGTGTACTGCGTTTTCATTAATAAAAATTAAGCGCAAAGTTTTTCCTGATATTCGACGATTGTAGGACACTACCCACCATTAACGCGCGACAGACACCCTGCGTAGCGCGAATAAACTGTACTATGTACATGAAAACACTAAAATCACCGAAAATTTTTTGTAACTTACTTATACAGATGCATATATAAATCTCTTTCATACGGGAGCAAGCGAAACCCGCAGACTAAACACCTACAAACAAGAATTTGAGAAGAATAATACACCAATGACTAATATAGCTTACTTATATCTGTTTTTGCAATCGTGGCACTTTTTAAGCGCACCGACTAGCATGCGGCTACACTTTGCGCACTGGAGCCCCTTTTTCGACGGTCTTGGTCTATTGTGCGTTACCTCCGCCATGACCGGGAGGCTACGACGATCTAGTAGCCCTCAGAGAGCGGTACACTCCAGTAGTAGTAGTAGTAGACTCGGTCTACTAACGTTATAACACACAACGACATAGTACGGTCGCCGTTAGCAACCACCCGAACAGTAACGGGTATAGGAAAACAGAAACAAAAAAAAGTCTTTTCGAGAAAAGTTTATTCATTCAATGTCAAAGCCTAATGTTTTCAGCGCACCGATTCCATCCACCGCCGCTGTACCCAATGAGCTAAAAACACACACACACACACACACACAAACTGAAGTTTTTTCTTCTCATTTCTCAAAAACAGAGTTTTACCACTTTTAATGGTTTTCGAACAGAAGCTGCGATACCACCCGTTCTGGTTGTAATATACTGTAGGTTTCGCAAACACTTTATCGCATTTTTCTATTGGAATTCATGAGAAATCGAAATTTGTCAAAATGATTTTGTGTTATCTCAATTTGGGAAAGCATTTTTCGATTTTTTTTATAAATTTCATTTTGCTCAGTGTCGTATCCACGATTTTGCAAAGGGGATTGTAACATTTTGAAAGTGTTCGGTTGGGTCGCTACCCAACAAACAGGATAAGAAAATTTAGCAAATCGGTCTTCAAAAACGTGTTTAAAAGACATTATGAGATTAAAATTAACAGAAATTACAAGTTTAAAGCGGCGCGATCGAGCGGGGTGAGAAAATTTTGAAAATATACCTAAAACGCGTTTAAAAGACATTCCGAGCATAAAACAGACGGTTTTAGTACATAATTCATTAGTTTCTCATCTACCCCCACCGCAAAGGGTTTGTACCCTGGATACGCTACCGATTTTAGTATAGTGATTATGATACTACGCTACTCTGAAAATATGCGTACTGCAGGTTTTATAAAACTATTATCCGAATTTTATGAAAAATCGAAATTCTAACAAATTTATTTTCTACGGAGACGTTTTTTCCTACTGAAAGATTTTTTCTACGAATCTAAAATCAGTCAAACACATTTACTGTTTAGTCAAACGTTCTACAAATCTCGATTTAGTGGTTATGATAGTACGCTACTCTGAAAATATACTGTACGTACTGTAGGTTTTCTAAAACTTACTACCAGAATTTTATGAAAAAGTGAAATTTTTGGAAACTTATTTTCTGTAAAAGGCTGTCTAGGAATCTTATTTTTAGACAAAAACTATAGTGGGGGATCTAGTGGAACCCATTTTGTTTAGTCAAACATTCTGCAAATCTCAATTTAGTGAAAAAGATTTTCTTGGGAAATACCTTCTTCATGATTCAGATTTTCATGATTTCGTGATTTTTAACTATAATAGCACTGGCATATAAACTTCCACCAAATTAACTAACATAATTATTGGTAAGTTGTACTGTGCATACGATTTACTTTTGGAGAACGTTCTTTTTCTTCTCGCTTCTCAAAAGAGAGTTTCACAGAAAATTTCAAAGCAGAAACTACGATACCACCCCACTCTTATAGTATACCTATCGTAGGTTTTATGAAAAATCGAAATTCTTCGAAAACTCATTTTCTATGGAAACGTTTTATATGAAATAAGCTTCCGAAGAATCGCAATTTAGTCAAAAACATTTTCTGTGAAACCCATTTTTCCTAATTTCGATTTTGTAAGTAGTCTGTATACCTATTTCACAGTTTGTCCAATTCTCTTTGTTTGACGACTTTATACTCAGCCATGAAGATCGGCAGATTTTGCTTCAACGCGAGCAGATTTTGCTGACTGAGTGAAAGACGCTTATCCCAATTGACCGCTCTGTACTTGATACCGCCTTCTTCCTCGTCATCATTCACCAGTTTGTAGTATTCCTACCAAATACACAGTCCGTTTTCATATTTTATTTTGAAGCTCTGTACTACCTGGATAGTACAGTACGATTTGTTAGTGTTGTGGTTGACATACCATTGCAGCTGTAACATAACCATTTGCGACAATTTTTCAACTCGATCCATTCTTACACTTACTCCTATTACATTCCCGTTCCACGATTTCCCTATTTCGAAAATCTTGGATGTGCTGCCACTACTCTCCCTTTTCCCCTGTTTAGCAGCAGCAGCAGCGGCAGCCTTCGCGAAGCTATCGTCGTCCTATAATAGATCGACATTAGGAGTTTTAGAACAATGTTTATCATTCCAAACACTGCTGACCGCTGGTGAAGTTTTTCGTTTGCCGCTAGCCATAATACGACACTTAGTACCTACCAAAGCGCTGCGAAATGACGGCAGTAGTAGTGAATGCGCGGATAGAACTTATATACCATAATCTAGGTCGATTATGACAGATTACCCTTCATCCGTATATAAACCAGAATTTTTCCAGTTCACATACTCGACCACTCAACTGACAACAATTTTCTGAAACTCACATTTCATAGATTTCGTTTTCTCCGAAAAACCGGGTGTAAATGTTTAAAAGTTATAACATATGTAAAAGATTTCTTCGTTCACCACAGAATCCCATTCGATGATTTCTCAGTTCCTAAAGGAAAAATCCCGTATTTTACTCTGCCTACCGTTCTTTTTCGATGAAACAAAGCTTTTATAGCATTCTGTTTCCGAGTTTTACGGTTTCTCCGAAAAACAGGGTTAAATGTTTAAAAGTTATAACATATGTAAAAGATTTCTTCGTTCACCACAGAATCCCAGTCGATGATTTCTCAGTTCCTAAAGGAAAAATCCCGTATTTTACTCTGCCTACCGTTCTTTTTCGATGAAACAAAGCTTTTATAGCATTCTGTTTCCGAGTTTTACGGTTTCTCCGAAAAACAGGGTGTAAATGTTTAAAAGTTATAACATATGTAAAAGATTTCTTCGTTCACCACAGAATCCCAGTCGATGATTTCTCAGTTCCTAAAGGAAAAATCCCGTATTTTACCTTGCCTACCGTTCTTTCGATGAAACAAAGCTTTTATAGCATTCTGTTTCCGAGTTTTACAACCAATTTAAAAAATTAGAAGCCGAACATCAACAAATCTTTTTGGATACTGAATGTACAGTGTGCGCGTGCGTGTTTGTATATGTGGTTTATCACACAAATTCCGAAGCAATGGTCAAAAGCAAAGCGCTACAAAGAGTAAAAAAAACTCTATTTCGGTTAGAAAAAAGAGGGTGGGGCGGACCGCGCTACCGGTTGTACAGTTTTAAAAGCCGAGCCGTCCTACCTCTACTACTACGTAGACGCTTAACAATAAAGTGAAAAGTATTACAACGACCCAGTTTTTTTATGAAAAACGTATTATAGACCCATCGTCGATTTTAGCAAAACACATTAATCATAGCCCTTCGGCGGCGGACTATAATTTTGTTTCTAACAAAGAACATCGATTATTATATTTTCGGCGTGGAGTACATATGCATCATGCGAGCGGCAGCGGCGGAAGGTTTCCGCGAACCTGGGAAGAAATAAGGTTATCAATTTTCTGTATATTCTCCGTTGGTGGGTGAACTTTGAATAATTCACAACCGATTTACGACTCTCACAGACCGAAAGCGGGGCGAACCGGACTTTCTAACATTGTATAAACTCGGTGAGAATAAGTCGTTTTGGCAAAACACATTAATCATCATAGCCTACATTAGCAAAAGAACGGTGCGATCTGGTTTTGAACAAAAGCATCATAAATCGCTGTGGAGGACACGGTAGTGGTAGTAGTAGTAGTAGTAGAAACGCACAGTACAAAAACGATGAGACCGGAGATGTACTGCCGATTTTTATGGGAAGAAATTTCAGGCACTAAAATTGTTAGAATATTGTCTGTAAAACAGCAATTTCTTAAACAAATGCCCGGATTTTTAGTGACTCTATGTAGTGCAAACAGCTCGAACATAGCAACCAAATCCGTTTATTGTTGACAGCGCGGACCATCGTTGGTGGTACCCACATAACCCGCGTCCACCGACACTCCTGCGGCGGCAGGCGCCCGACGAACTAAATCACCGAACAGACTGTGCGAGGCCTATAGAAGAACAAATGCTTCAGACCGTTATTTTCGACCAAACGCGAGTGTTGGGAACGCAGGAGAAAATATTGGTGAGTGCGGAACGGCATAGTCCCCGGCGGCGACACTGGTGGCGGTACTGTTCTATAAAATACATACTGTATGTACTATACGTAGTAAGCGCATCGTGACAAAAAGCACTACCCCGTCAGACGTTCGTAGCTTCCACCATCTCCGCTGCATGACACCTCGTCTTGTCCGCCAGCCACCGAAACCACCACCACCACCGAGGAGCATAAACGATGGCCGCCAACGGACTATCTGAAGAAACCAAGTATTTCCAGGATTCGCCCACTACTACTACTACTACTGAGCTAGGAAAGTGGGAAAACGCCGGGAGCTCGATTTTTGGACGTTTGCACATAAAGCTTCATTTCTGTTCTCAAAACATTAGGCCTAGGGGTTCCAAACTTTTAAAAAGTGCATAGAGGAGGTGTTGGTCTACCAAAGCTGTTGGTTGTAGCCCGCACGCTTCTCACACACTCGGTTTATCACACAAATTCTAAAGCAATGGTCAAAAGCAAAGCGCTACAAAGACTAAAAAACTCTATTTCGGTTAGAAAAAAAGGGGGTGGGGCGATCGCGCTACCGGTTGTACAGTTTTAAAAGCCGAGCCGTCCTACCTCTACTACTAGATGCTTAATAATAAAGTGAAAAGTATTACGACGACCCAGTTTTTTTATGAAAACACCGATTTTAGCAAAACGCATTAATCACAGCAATTCGACGGCGGCGGACTATAATTACATAGACCCGTCCTCGATTTTAGCAAAACGCATTAATCATAGCAATTCGGCCGTAGACTATAATTGAGCCGGAGGCCGCTCTCTTCGAACGGATCGAAAAACATCGTGGTTCGGTTAGTAGTAGTCGGTGTGTTTATATAGACGAATCGCGCGCGGAAGAAAAACGGCTAGCGGGCGGGCGGCGGGCGGGCGAAAAACCAGCCTACGCTACGGTAGTAGAGGCGGTCCGTTCGTTATTTTTTCATCGAAACAGCTACCGAATCTCTGTTTAGATTATGAAAATTCATCGAATGTGGTTTTCGGAGAAAAATCCAAAATAAGATCTATGGTGTCCCCTTCTATACTACTCCAAACTTCTTCTTCAATAACTTTACGGCTCTTGTGTATGCCTGATCAGTTAATGGGATGCCTTCTATTACTAGCGCGGCTGTCCCTGACAGGACTGACTGTAGGTAAGTGAACCGTTGGCTATCAGATAAGGTCCTATTATTGTGCACAGATTGTTCGAATGATGCCCAAAAGGCCTTCCACTGAAACACATCGCCACAGAACTGACGCAATTCCAGACGTGGCAATCTGACATTGGCACTACCAGTCATTGTGTTCTCTTCCCCGTTAGATGTTGGTATCATTGAGAGTAGAGGTCGCGTTTCTATTCTCTGTGCTAGCCTGTCAACTTCTTCCTTTTGACCTTTCACAATACTCTGCACACTACGTTCAAATGCCTGCATCTGCTCTGCATGTTGCTTTTGCATTGCGCCCAACAATGCCAGAACGTTAGGATCGAGAGCGGCCGTAGGACAGCCCATGCTAAACTCACTGTCAGTTTTTAAGGGGGGGTTTGACGCATAGTATGTGCTCGGCTGACTTGGAAGCGCTGTTCCGGCAGCTGCTTCAGAACAAGGGGGGTAGGGAGTTTCATGCAGCTCGAGCAAACTAGGAGCAGACGTACTGGGGGGGGGGGGAAATTTGGGGGCTCCGACTCTGAGCGAGTTTTCTCTCATAGCAATATTAGATACTGCGGTTAACGCAACATTCTCATTACGGGTCTGTTCCGTCTGCTCAGGGGGGGAATAAAAGGCGTCATCGTTTACAGTAATGGGTACTTGAAACTGCGAAATAAGTGAGTCAATTTCGCCGATTGTTTTGCTAACTTTCAACTGCACTCCAAGTTTAATTCCCTCTGTCGGTTTAGCATCCTCTTTGAGGCTCTTGAGTATCGGTACAAGTTCCTCAGCCGTCTCCTTAGTCTCCTGCTCCACCGCTCGTAATTCAAGACTTAACCCTCTGCACCTATCTAGCATACTGGCGGACTGCAACTGCCTTTTGTCTGACGTAACCTGCAGCGACACATCTTTACAATCGTCTACAACCTGCTTCGCACGGGCTTCTAACTTCTGCATTCTTTTCTCAAGTATGTCTCTGCGTGTGCCTCTAGTAAATGGGGGAGAACCCTGACCGAACTCTGCTGACTGCTGTGCTGAGTCCCCCTTGGGAACCAGCGCCCGAGGCGAGTGCTTTATTTTACTCATGCTCACCTCAAGCCAAAATTATCTTTCGTGATCGGTCGGAGGGCTCTAACCATTCCGTAGATTCGATTGAGCTAGGAGTCGGACACCATGTAGCGGAAACTTCAGCTAGTTTCGCCGGAGAATCGATTCTAAACAGAATTAGCGTTGTGTATATTAACTAGCGACGACCTAGGAACTACCCTCAGAACTACGTAGCTTATTCAGTAGAATTGCTCTGCAGCACAATAGAACAGTTAAAGGTTTACTTCTCGTCCTCTCTCTCCACTCCTTACGTCTCCGTTCTCGTCTCCACAAAAAACAACTTTTCAAATCGTTAGCACGCACGTTAAGATACGGTCGAATGGGCGTCAATTGTTAGTTTAGATTATCACAACTCAAGTATGCACATACTTGACAATCCACCAAGCCCATGATGCTGAGATGTCTATTAAGGTTACTACTGTGTCCAGTTAACCAACCGACCACCAGTTTCAGTTCCCTTCTACTAAGACTAAGTAGTTCTCTGGTCACCACCAGTCTGGGTCCCAGAATGAACTGCTTAGATTGGCTACAGTCAGTTCGTAGATCCCAGGCAGTTTGCAGCTGGTTCTTTGCCCAACTTCTTAAATCTGTCCTCACTTTCCTAACTGAGATGCCAAGGGCCGGTTCCGGCCCTATAAGTGGCAACTCAGCAGCTGCCCGAGCTAGTCGGTCAGCCTGATCATTTCCCTCCACTTCCGAGTGTCCAGGTACCCACATCAGCTGTAGCTTCTTACGAAGCGCCAGTCGTTGTAGTTCCCTAACACACTCTGCAACCAACTTAGAGATGACGCGTGGAGATACTATTGCTCTTAGAGCTGCTTGACTATCTGAGCAAATACAGATCTTCTGCTCTAGACAGTTAACTAATCCAGGAGTCCTGGCGCAGTTCAGTATAGCATAGACCTCCGCCTGGAAAACTGTTGCATACTTCCCCAGGGGAAAGGGATCCTCTACCCCCAGTCTCTGTATAAATGCTCCTGCTCCCGCATTCTCTAAACCTGTTAACCTGGAGCCATCCGTATAACAGTAGAGAGTATCGGTTGCATTAGGAGTATTACCCTGCCAGACCTCTCTACTCGGGAAGTCAACCTGATATTTCTTATCAAACACGTAATTGGGTAGTTGTTGGTCACTTGGGAATTGGTACAGTGGCGATAAATCGCACAATTGTGCCCAAACACTACAATGACCACGACCTACCCTGTGCCACTGCTTAGTACTTTTAAGTCTGTAGCAGGTCGCCATCGCTTCCACTTGAATCCAAGTGTGTAGCGGTGGAAGACACAACAGAACTTCCATTGCTGCTGTGGGTGTTGTTTGTAGAGCCCCTGTTATGCATAGACACGCCAGTCGTTGTAAACGGCCCAGCTGTGCTTTTGCGCATTCCAGGTTTGTCCGTTTCCACCACACCACAGCAGCAAAAGCTATCATAGGTCTAATGGT
Source organism: Sabatieria punctata (assembly GCA_030248155.1). NCBI lineage: Eukaryota > Metazoa > Nematoda > Chromadorea > Araeolaimida > Comesomatidae > Sabatieria > Sabatieria punctata. The sequence continues at coordinate 136,497 of JASANB010000855.1, read as the reverse complement.
CACAACATAGAGCCACTTGACCACCTTAGGAGACAGTCCCCAATTCTTGAAAGTCTGAAAGATTTGTTGTTAGCTTAGCAATCAGTAAAATGAGCAGGCCTTTGTACAATAAAGGAAGAAATTATTCAAGTGTGTGAAAAAATTAGAACATTTATTATAGCTTATACTGATGCGTCTCTAGGGTTACTTTTATAATTGGAAAACAGGTCCTCTGGAGCGTGTCTATTCTGATGCAGTGATCATTTGACTCGCCAGGCGAAGGGCTTTCAAATGATATATGACACAACCATTTTGGACCATTTTTTTGAAATTTTGCTAAAAGATAATCGATAATCGATATTTATCGACAGAATTCGTTATTTTACAGTATAGATAAAAAAATGTCCCATCGCTTTTTCGGCCCTCACTCAAACGTTTCGTTCTCAGTCACTTCTTTACCGATTTGGCTCAAATTTTCAGCAAAAATTAACAACATGGTTGGCTAAATATTCTGCAAGTTTGGTGCGAAAATTCCAACGGAAAAATTTTTTTAACGGAAAAGTGAAAATCATAGTGGTCTGTGTAAATTCAAATTTCCCGTGCAATTACGGCGCTATCGCTTAGATATTTGCAGCAGTGATCGGGCGGACATTTGGTCATGACATATTCAGACGGCAGCCGTCTGGCTTAAGGGGCACTAAAATTGGGGAATTTTAAAAACATAATCGAAAATCCCATAGTTAAGAAATCTGTACATTCTGGAATCAAAGCACTGAATTAGTGTTTCCGATCAAATTAAAATTAAATAACAAAATTAAATTGTTTTGGCTAAAATCACCAAGTGAATAGCAATTTAATAACAAATTAAATTTTTCGCGATGACTGTAAAACAAATTAAAATTATATTAAATTTCGAAAAAATGACCTAGAAATTTGATATAAATTTGATATGAATTTGATATATATTTGCTTGGTTTGGCAGCTTCACTAACCAAAGTTTGGCTGCAAAACAACAAGATCAGTCCAAAGATGACCTTGTTCATGCCTCTACCAAAGATATCAACTCATTAAGTGCTAATTTGTAGACCATTTGTCGCCATCTAAAGAAAGCTCATCTCATTTTTGACCGACTCGACCCAGGTTTTGAGCTGTTTTCTCATGAATTTAGTATTGATTATAGCAAATTTATATTTAATTCAAATCAAATAACAAATTTGTATCATATTAAATTTCAGAATTTGGGTACGAAGCAAATTAATAGCAAGTTATTTACTTCTGAAGGCTGAGCAAGCAATTTAATAGCTATTTAATTTCAAAATAAATTTACTCGGAAACACTACACTGAATTAGTTGTTAATGAACACAGATTGTAGCAGTAAGTTTGGCAAATGAATGAACCTGATATTTAAACTCTGTCCCGCATCATAGAAACCTTCTCCACAGTGTTTTTAGAAAATCGAAACTCTTCTGAATTGTCATTTCACCTGGTTTTACGAAGAAAAGTCACATTTTGTCATGTTTTTGAAATTCCCCAATTTTAGTGTCCCTTAAGTCAAAGGGCTGCCGTCTGAATATGTTATGACCAAATGTCCGCCCGATCATTCCTGCAACTATCTAAGCGATAGCGCCGTAATTGAGCGGGAAATTTGAATTTACACAGACCACTATGATTTTCACTTTTCCGTTCAAAAAAAATTTTTCCGTCGAAATTTTTGCACCAAACTTGCAGAATATTTAGTCAACGATGTTGTTAATTTTTGCTGAAAATTTGAGCCAAATCGGTAAAGAATTGACTGAGAACGAAACGTTTGAGTGAAAGCCGAAAAAGCGATGGGACATTTTTTTATCTATACTGTATAAATAAAATACCAGAAAGTGCTAATATGTAGTAAATCAAAATTTTAGTACTTCGTTTTTCCGTAAATAAGCCGGTGGGCTTGTTTTAGGTTTTGACGCTTTTTAAAACCGAAAATAAGCTTAGGGCCCTGCAAAAGTGACATCATCGATTTTTGGCCATTTTTCGAGCCCCCGTCCTCCTTGTCATCGGTTCTCATCATTTTCCAAACCTCCCTCTAAAAGCGAAAAAATGACGTAACTTTTTCCAAGCGCCCCCCACCCTCCGAATTTGCAAAAATTCCTGCATTAAAATGAGCAAATTTTGGGACAATAGTTCTTAGATTCTAGTGATGTAAAAAATTAATATAATTGTAATTGAAATTCAAAAGTTGGGCCATAATTTAATTGTAATTGAATTGAAATTCGCCTCGAATTTCAATTATATTTTCAATTATTTCCTGTGGTGAATGTAAGGAAATACGTAAGCATTAGAGATAATTAGATTAGTAAAGAATGACTTCAAACAAACGTCACCTCTTTATCACTGACCTCGGATTAATGGATGAATTGTGCGGGCGGGCGTTAGGCCACACTGCGGGCCCATCACGCACACCCACATCCTGCCCTTCCTTCGCTGCCTTCACTACTAGCGGGCACACATGCTCGGTGTCAGTCTGGGAGGGTCTCAGTGGTAGCTGTCCCCGTTCCCGACGTCCCAAACTCGCAACACATATGTGGTTGCTATTGTAGCTTAGGTGCTGAAAGAATTGTGTATATAACCCGTCCGTCTAGTCTGTATAATCATTGTTTGTTAGTGTAGATACAATAAACTCCTTCAGTGCTTAGGCAGATCCAGTCGGTTCCCATTTACCTACTCGCTGTCACCAGCTTTCAGTGGCCTGGGTTGGGCCTTGTGCCAACGACCAACTCTTTGCGGCAAGAAAATTGCCCCGCCGATTGGATAAACGCACAACCTTTGCGACAGTGACTTTGCGGTCTAAGCCATTAGACCAGCCGGCTGACACTGACCTCACTTTGTTTTGTAACGTTCTATGCTCTGCTTTTTATTTCGTAGTTCATAAAAGTCAAAACAGTGATTTTTTATGTATAGTTTGATTACCCCCTTTTTGGCGAAGGCACCTAGGAAGTGTTGTTCAAAAATGCTGAAAACCTTTAGATTATGTACTGATATATAATAATGAACTAACTGTAAATTTCTCCCAGAATGTCATTTTATGCGTTTTTAAAAGGCAACGTTTTTATAATTTTCTCAGCTGGTTGGGCAGCACGCTAACAGGTTTCTCTAAGCTTTTACATGAACATTTTTTGAAGTCCTGGGTCACTGTCACTGTCTTTTAACAGCAAAAATACAACAATTTTCTAAAAATTGAAAAAATAATTGAAAAAAATTGCATAATTGAAATTTTGCTAAGTTCCATAATTTAATTGAAAATATAATTGTAACTGAAAATATTGGAAAACTACAATAAAAAAATGATCACATTTCTTTTTACTGCCATTTCCGTAAATTTTGACCAAATAGGCTGAAATTTGGACCATAGGTGCCAAAACTCGTGCAATTTTATGTGTTAAAGTTTGGTGCACTAGGCTTGACTCATTCCCGAGAAATTTCAAAAAAAGTGAAATTTGGTAATTTCAATAGTGAAAGGCGGTCACCGAAAAATGGAAACATTTCCTTTTCCTATATCTTTTCTAATTTTTGACGGAATTGGATGAAATTTGGAGTGTAAACGCAGAAGTTCAGGGTAATTCGTGTGTAAAAAGTTGACGCATGAACTCCAACGCTATCGTTAGAGTTTAGGCGATAATGCTATGTAACGTTTTTTCGGTGACCGGCTTTTGGTATTGAAATTACCAAATTTCACTTTTTTGAAATTTCTCGAGAATTGGTCAAGCCTAGTGCACCAAATTTTAACACATAAAATTGCCCGAGTTTGGGCACCAATGGTCCACATTTCAGCCTATTTGGTCAAAATTTGCGGAAATGGCAGTAAAAAGAAATGTGATCATTTTTTCGGTGACCGGCTTTCACTATTGATTTAACAAATTTCACTTTTTTGAAATTTCTCGGGAATGAGTCAAGCCTAGTGCACCAAACTTTAACACATAAAATTGCACGAGTTTTGGCACCTATGGTCCAAATTTCAGCCTATTTGGTCAAAATTTGCGGAAATGGCAGTAAAAAGAAATGTGATCATTTTTTGAGACACCCTGTATTTCAATAAATTTAATTTAATTTAATTGAAATTTAATTACTGAGCCCATAATTTAATCGTAATTGAATTGAAATTCAAATTCCATAATTTTACACCACTATTAGATTCTTCTAGTTATTCTTCAACATTCTTCTAGATTTTGCTGTATTTAGAAATAGTTTGTTTTTAGAAGATTTTTCGTTATTTTTAAGAAAATCAAAGAAAAAAATTCGAAAATCTACGAATTTATCACAGTTCAGTGAAAAAGCCATCGGTACAAAGTTATTATGAAATGAACTACATGTATTGAAAACAGTAAGGTAGCCAAGTAAGGTAAGTGTAGTGTAGGCAGGGATGCATATTTTTGCAAGAAAACCCTGGCTTGTTTTTTTTCAGTTTTTTTTCGGTTTTTGCTGGTTTTTTCCGAAATCGCGGAAAAAACTCCAGCTCAAGTTGATAAATAACGAAACAGATATGAAAACGACTCCACAGGTCATTTGGGATTGGTTGTGTGTTAGCACTATTGGTGAGCTTTTAGGTGAACCCGAGTACACAACCACAGCCACAACCACAACAACCACCACTCCATCTACCACAACAACAACTCCACCTACAACAACAACCACTCCACCTACAACAACAACCACTCCACCTACCACAACAACCACTCCACCTACAACAACAACCACTCCACCTACCACAACAACCACTCCACCTACTACAACAACAACTCCACCTACCACAACAACCACTCCACCTACAACAACAACCACTACAACCACTCCACCTACCACAACAACCACTCCACCTACAACAACAACCACTACAACCACTCCACCTACCACATCAATGCGTAATGTTTGACAACTACTGGACCTATAAGACTGGGTCTTATAACCGGATATTGCCTAAATTTGGAGTTACATTTTTGCACCAGTTATAAGACCAGTCAGGTCTTGTAGGTGGAAAATCTATATTTTACAATCAAAACTCGATTTTCTGCATGAAAATCATAAAATACACCAGGGATGGATATTTTTCCGAAAAAACCTCAGCCTGTTTTTCTTTCAGTTTTTTTGTCAATTCTGTCCAATTTGCGATCTCCCCTCACACATATTTTTGGGCGCGTATTTTCGGAAAAACGAGACGAGCGAGGTAGGTTGATTTTGCAGAATTCTCACCAAAATCTTTACCAAATTTGTGTTCGTTTATACAAAGACTGTTTGTTCATCTGTTTTTTTTAATCTTAGCCAATGTTCTTACGGTTCTTAGGGGCCGTCCATAAATGACGTCGTTCCAGAGGGGGTGGACTGAAATCGACGATAGACGACGCACCAGGAGGGGGAGTGGTTTAGTAAAAAAACGACGTCGCTTTTTTCGGAATTTTAGGGTACTTTCAGTTACATTATTTTCGATTTATGCACATTCTGTCAAACGTTTCTGCATACAGAAAAGCTTTCCAGAGTGGTTGTAGGGTTTATTCAATTAATTGCGTTGTATCGTAACAAGAAAACGTTACAGTGCTGTATGTACTGCCCTTTTATCGGGGGGGGGGTAACCCGAAAACGACGTCGCAGTATGGGGGTCGCCAAGAAACGACGCAAGGCGATTTTGTTGGGAGGGGGAGCTGTCTGCACCATGACGTCACCACGCCAGGCACTCTCTTAGTACCTGGCGCCCAACAGCATGGCTTGAGTGGCTTGGCAGTGAAAGAAGGGCAAACGTCCGAGATGACGATATAAGGGGTAACGAAATGGACCGTGCAGGTCTGATCGTAGGGCCGTACATTGTACGACCCCCCCGCCAGATCGGATCGGATCGGATCGGACCACACGCGGTACTAATGGAGACAGCCCGCTAGCAGGTCATACCCGATTTAGGTAAGTAATTTGGCGCAAAAGTTTGAATGGTCGTATTTCTTGAAGGAGATGTCGTACAGTAAAAAATGGGTCGTTTTCGGATGTAGCGAAGAAATTTATATCTAGTAGAACAGAGCCAAAGCAATAATAGCGGCTCTAATCGACGCAGTCCGTTTTGAAGGACAAAACAGAGTGAGAGCTGTAAGTGCAGATTTGCCGCGAAACTTTGAACGGCCATATCTCGGGAAGCAGACCTCCTAGAGCAAAATTGAAGTCATTTTTGGAATCAGTGGGAAAAAGTACATCTGGTGAGCTGGTCAGAAATAAAATTTTGGGCCTGGATAAAAAAAATGATTTTTTGAGCACCACCAAAATTGCACTTTTTTGTAGTAGTGATTTTCAACTGGCCATAACTCACGAACGGGAGGTCGTAGCGCAAAAATGAAGTTAGTTTTAAACTCAGCAGGCTAAAATAGGTCTAGCAAACTGCCCCGTGACTCGGTTTAGGCTGGTCATCAAAAGATATGCTCACCAGGGGGGCATTGATTTTCGGAACTTTGGACTTGAATATCTCCCGATCCAGGCCGAGTCTAGCCAAACGGACTTTATATTTGAAATCAGCGCCTCAAACTGCATCAGATAGACTACTTTAAAAATAATTTTGAGCAAAAAAATTTTTTTCGGAAACCTTTGAGGGGGCCAAACCCCCCCCCCCGCATCACCCTTTCGATTTTGACCAATTTGTGTGGATTATGTTTGGCCAGTTATGAGCTAACTTTGAAGAAAGTTCCAGGTGGCCCACGCTTCTGTGGCTGGAGTTATGGGCGAATATTCGCAAAAAATGGAGGGTGCATTTTTGTCATTTTTGGTACATTTCGGAAAACCGCTAACCAGGTATGATATGGAAAAAGTTGAGTGGGGGATTTAAAGTATTTTAAAATAGCTATCGATTGGTGCGCATGCGAAAGCTGTCGGTTTAGAAATGCGCAAACGGCACACGTTTGAATTTGGGTCGTTAGAGGTCCAAAAATTGGCCAAAAAACGGCTGGCGAGCCAACTTTGAGGGGGTGTAGCTCCGGTTCTAGGGGGGTGTTTTTCTTCTAGTATGCGCCGAAGGTCATCGTTCGTGGTCTAGTTTATGCTCATAAAATTTTAGCCGGATCGGTGAGATGACCCAACTTGCCTATGGGCCATAGTTAACTAAGCTGACTTTCTCGCGAAATGCATGTTAATAATTGCCAGCGCAAGTACCAAAGCACTCAAGCACACCAAACAGCTACTCTCGAAGCGGTTCAAAGTGAAGGATTTAGGTCCTATTCACCAGTTTCTTGGTGTACTGTACGTGTTCTACAGGACAAGGACGGCATCTGGATGGGCCAGGAGGCCTATGCGAAGAAGGTTCTGGAGCGTTTCCAAATGAAAGATGCTAACCCTGTTCGCCAGCCAATGTCCACCAGCACTGAACTACTTCCTACAGTACCTGGTTCTGGTGAGTCGGTGGATCGTAGCCATTTTCAGTCTCTGATCGGCTCACTGATGTATTTGGCGGTGGCAACCCGTCCCGATCTCTCCTACAGCGTTCACCGACTGGCTCAGTTTGCGGCAGATCCTTCTACTCCACACCTCCAATCAGCCAAGAGAGTACTCCGATATCTGAAAGGTACTGTTGCTCAAGGTATCCGGTTCAAGCAAAGTGGTTCCTCTACCTTAACTGTGTACATTGATTCTGATTGGGCAGGTGACACACAAACAAAACGATCAACAACCGGTTATGTCACCATGTTGAGTGGAGGTCCGATTTCTTGGGCTAGTTGACGCCAGTCACTGGTATCGAAGTCGACCACAGAGAGTGAGTTTGTAGCGCTGTCAGAAGCAGTGGGCGAGACGCACTGGCTTCGTCTTCTTCTGAAAGAATTTGGCCTGCAGCAAGATAGCCCCACAGTCTTGCACGAAGACAACAAATCGGCTGTCGCACTAACTACCGGTCCCTCCACACACCAACGAACGAAGCATATGGAGGTAAAGGTGCGATTTGTTCAAGACTATGTTGCGGCAGGTCACGTGAAAGTCAATTACATACCGACCAGCGAGCAGCTGGCAGACGCACTAACCAAGCCCGTCCCGTTTCCGACCTTGGCTCAATTTGTTGCTGGAATGGGATTGGAGCCAAACAACTACAACTAACCCACAAGCTGAAGACTTACCTCCTTAGTTCGTCTCTCCGTCGGTGCTTGCTTCATTCTAATGAAGCTTTAGGTTTCGTCGTCAAGTTTGGTTGGCGACTTCTTGCACTTTTAGAGTTCTTTGTTCTTAACTGAAAAATAAACAAACATTACATGACTCACTACATTGTACGCGTGTTTAGATTTTGTTCGGTAAGCCACAAGGAGGAGTGTTGGCATGTTTATTCACCACTGTACTGACGTACAGTATGTTCGCCATTTGTGTTCGGTTATTTATGTGCCTTACCTGAGCACTATTGCTGACTAGGCGCGTGATACATTTACGCTGTATCTGAGCGCAGCCTTTTGCCTGTGACAGCTGACAACCGGTTTTGGTTTGTGGCCCCGTCATAAATCATGACCGTTGTCTGCTGTCAATATAAAAGGGCTTCGCTCAGTTAGTCTCTCACTTGGCCTCTGTTTTGTTTGCAAGTATAAAGTTGCTCCTCTCGCCACTTTCGGTCGCCTCTCAGTCCACTGCGCTGTACTATGCTGTTGAGAAGAAAATCACTGAATTTGTTATTAGCCTGTTTTTCTTAGGAAAATAAAAAATAGCATTGTTTTTTACAAGTGACCTTGCACACACATAAAACTGCTATTTTCAAGGCTATCAGCCTCTAAACAGTATAGTAAATACGCATACGCAAAAATACTCAAATGCGATCTATGGTTGGATGATATCGGGTTTTTGCGATACATATGATATTGCATATGAATATATGCATGCAATCTCTAGTGCATATTGATATTGCATATATCATATGCATGCAAAAATGAGATATGTACATATTTTTTGCATATTTGCATATTTTATGAAGGCGGCTTGAAATCGAAAACTGGACGTTTTCCAAGTATTTTCGAGTTTGGTTGTAATGTCTATGCAATCTTTAGCATTTATTAGGCATACCTATTTTACCGATACAGACCTCATCTGGAAAAAACAAGAGGGGGAAAAACACAGTTTCGCATGAAAGACCAGCTCATTTCGTAATTTTTAGATAAAAAATGGTTGACATTACAGATTTTTGGCTAAACTTACTGTTTACATGTTCAAATTTGTTTTCTCTAATGTGTTATACCTAGCCGTTTATCGTCCTCTCCTAGTTTTACAAACTAAAAAATTCAGAATTTGAAAATCTCAGTTGAAATTTCCATTCTTTCCGAGTTGAGTTTAGAGTCTCAAGCCATTCATCTCCATTCTGCAAGTGGAAAGAGAAGCTTTGATCTCGGTAAAGTACAGATTTACAGTATAAACTCCCTCAAGGGCTTTTTGTTTTCGACTTTTTATTTTTAATTTGATGAAAAATTAGCAGAAACGTGGCGACTATCCTGAACACAGAAATCCAGTCTGTTTGGCTGTTTTGGGATGTTCATTGTGTAACCTTAGTTTGAACCAGGGATGTATGTTTTTCCGAAAAAACCTCGGCCTGTTTTATTCCAGTTTTTTTACGGTTTTTTTCCGAAATCGCGGAAAAATACTCCAGCTCAAGTTCTCGATATCCCAGCCTGGTTTTATTATTCTAACGCTTTCTAGCGCCTTCCTCAGTCTTTTCAGACCAGAAATACACGTGTTACATAGATATAAATCACGAAACAGGCATGAAACAGTGCCTGACAAGTTCCATCAATAACGTTATATGCAAATTTTCTCACAACAGTTTGCATTTTTGTTTCATCATGCCAAATTTGGTCTTTTCTGTTGTTTTTCTAACAGTTTTGGGTCAGTATGGCCTATTATACATAGCAAAAGACCATTTTTTAACAGAAAAATGCCATAAATTAGCTATTTTAGCTTGAGTTTTTTTCCGTGATTTAGGTTTTTTCCGATCCTTAGGACACCGAAAAAAAAACACCGAAAAAAACACACCTCACATCCCTGGTTTGAACAATCGTGCTAAAAACTCCAGCTGTTCATGCAGCAATGAGGTGCTTGCAGAAATTCTTCAAATGGCCGCTATTCCGACAACCGAATGAAAAGATTTTTTGGCAGATTATTATTATTTGTTAAGAGTTTATTTTGGTCAAGTCTTCGCCTGCTAGCCTTCTGTAGCCTGGATTTATCCGGTTGGCGTTGACCGTACTCCAATTGGAGTAGTTTCCTGACGGTAAGTAGTTTCCGACTTTGCAATTTCGAAGATGCTTACCGTCCACCCCCCGCGCATTTGTGGGCTGGTACTAAATCCTTACCGTCACCACGCCCACTTGAACGCTTGCCAAAACTGCACGGTTAGGAAGCAGTTAGGAGAAAGCACGGTTACGGTTAGGAAGCGGTTAGGAGAAGCAACAAACATGTCCCGTCTAAAGTCGGAAATCTCGAAGTAAGGAACCGATTTAGTCAATGGATCGAGGCTCCGCCCCATCAGAGGCTCCGAAAGCTTACCGTCGGACAAATTTGACGCCCACCGAAAGTCGTGTTTCTATCCGTCGCAAATTTGCTGCCGGTTAGCCACGGTTAGAAAATCCGACTTTAGACGGTCTGTCCTAAGGAGGTATGCCCTTCCGAAATAAACTGACCCGAATTTTCAGACGTTAATTTTGAACGTTAATATCTCACAAACCCTTCATCAGATCTTTCCCATCTGTTGATTTTGGAAGGGCATAACTGGAGGCTATAGAAGGCTAGCAGGCTAGGAGTTGGCCAACACAAACTCTTAACAATAAATAATAATCTAGCCAAAAATATTTTCATTCGGTTGAAAATTGACAGAATTGGGGCCATTTCCAATTATTAAAAAAACTCGAAAAAAAGACCAGCCGGTCTTTTATATGGCCAACTCTGTATTTGAATCGTTTAACGTTCTTAGAAAATAAGTATACAGCATGAAAAGTCAGCGATATCTTTGACAAAAATATGCAAACGAAAAATATGCAAAATTTTGATGTCAGGGTCAATTTGCATATGACTATTGCATATTGGAATTTTGCATGCATATGATATTGCATATGCATATATGCATGCTAAAAACCATGCATATATGCATTCTTTGATATTGCATATTGCATATATGCGTCCAACCATAAGCGAGCTTTCAGGTAGATCAACCGTTGCTCAGCTTCTTAGCTGCGTTAACGATTGGTCTATCTGTTTAGACAGCCAGACACCGGTGGATGTTATCTACCTGGATGTGGCTAAGGCGTTCGATACCGCAAGTCATCCTAAACTGCTGCAAAAATTAAAGGGTTATGGTATTTCTGGGCAACTTTTTGATTGGTTGCAGGCCTTTTTGAGCAAACCGAAAGCAACGAGTGTGTATTGAAGGATCTACCTCTGACTGGGCCAAGGTGCAATCTGGAGTTCTTCAGGGGTCGGTCTTGGGCCCGGTTCTATTCCTCATTTATATAAATGACCTTCCAGATGTTCTTAAATACTGCAAAATCAAGCTTTTTCCTGATGACTCCAAAATCTACTTTTCAGTTCCAACATCAAATGATAAGGTAGCAGTGCTGGAAGATCTAACTGCGGTTTTCAATTGGGCAAAGGTAATGCAGTTGAACATTGCTCTGCACAAATCCTCAGTTCTCCATCTATACCCACGCTTAAATGCAATGTATGATTACACTATTGATGGTGTAATCATACCTTCGTCCAGTTGTGTACGCGATCTGGGAGTTTTTGTTACTCCAGATTTAAAATTTTCCACCCATTGTAACGTTATTGCCAAAAAAAGGCAGTGGCCAATTTAATTTTGTCTTCTTTTGTGACTAAAGACCCCGATTTTCTTATCAGGATGTTCAAAACCTATGTGCGTCCAAAATTAGAGTACGCCACTCAAGTATGGTCCCATTATTTGGTAAAAAACGTTCCAACTGTTGAATCAGTTCAAAGATTCTTTACCTCCAGAATTCCTGGATTCAGTGCACTTCCGTATGAAGCTCGATTAGTGGCAACAGGGCTTCAGATTCGGCGGATACAAGCGGATCTTGTATTCGTGTATAAGTTGTTACATGGCCAAATCGACTTGCCCTTTGACCAATTTTTCTCTATCTGCCCTACAAGTTCTACTCGTAGTCACGCACTACAACTTTCGGTTCCGACCGCACGAACCAATGTTAGACATTTCTCATTTGCGTCTAGAGTTGTGCCGATATGGAACAGTCTCCCTAGCAGTGTGATACACTCTCGTTCTTCAAAATCCTTTAAAGAGGCAGTCAGTCTCATGAATTTATCGCGTTTTACTAACCGATAGGGCTGAGTTATAAAATAGCCTAGAGCACTAACTCAGAACGGCTAACTCAGAACGGCTAACTCAGAACGGCACTAACTCTGAGGGCTAACTCAGTCCTTCTTCCCTTGTCATTAAGATATGCACTTAGAGTTTATTGTGATACTGTCTGTACGTACTGTATGTACATTGTCTGGGAAGTAGATTTCTTCTTCTCCTTCTTCTTCTTCAAGTAGTTAAGAAAGAATCAAGTTTGTGGGGACCATGCCAAAGTGCGAAAAGAAAAAAAAGCGTGCTATATAGGTAACGAGTTGCGCGGATTTTAAATCCGGCTGAACAAAATTTGAATCAAGTCTCCTTTTAGCAGAAAATCGACATTCAAAAACGACGAATTCAGTTCTCGAAAGGAAAATGCCCTTTAACGGCAGAATTATGATTCAAAGTCATCTTATTCGATAGCTCACATCGTGTTTCATATAGATGCATCACTTCTTCATATCAATAAAGGAACACAAAAAAATTGCGCTTGAAGTTGGAAAAACCGTTTTCGGACAACTTTTTGGCCGTGTTTTTGTATTTTCTATTCCAGCCGCGCGAACGTGCTTTGGCCACCCCAGTTAATACTGCTATTTGTGGTATATACACATGCATATTGTAATAAAGTTTTTTAAGCTAGCCTAGTACAAAGGATGGAGCCTGAATCAAATGGGGCGAAAAATGGCTTCAAAACCCTATTTGGACCGAAAAAAGCCTTTAAAACCCTGTTTTTGCATTAAAAATGCCTTAAAAACCCTGTTCCGGTTGGAAAAAATGCCTTAAAAACCGAATATTGAAGCAACGAATGTAATAAAAAGCTGTTTTGCGCTCAAAATACGTATTGAATATGAGTTTCAGCGATAAAATACAGATTGAAATGCGTTATATTGACTAAAAATAGTTCACAGAACCCTAATTTCGATTCTGAGGCACGCGCAAAACCCTGTTTTGACTTATAAGATTACTAAAAAACCCTATTTAGTGATTTGAATGCAGTTCTTAAACCCTGTTTAGGGTTTCTAATCAACCTAAAAACCCTCTCTAGGCTTTCTAGCCAGTGCTAAAACCCTGTTTAGAGTTTCAAAGTAACCTAAAAACCCTAATCAGGCTTTGAAAGTAACCTGAAAACCCTAATCAGGTTTGAAAGTAACCTAAAAACCCTAATTAGGGTTTCAAAGTAACCTGAAAACCCTGTTTAGGGTTTCAAAGTAGCCTAAAAACCTCCAATCAGGGTTTAAAGTAACCTGAAAACCCTGTTTAGGGTTTCAAAGTAGCCTAAAAACCCTAATCAGGGTTTGAAAGTAACCTGAAAACCCTAATCCGGGTTTAAAAGTAACCTGAAAACCCTAATCCGGGTTTAAAAGTAACCTGAAAACCCTGTTTAGAGTTTCTAAGTAACCTAAAAACCCTAATCAGGCTTTGAAAGTAACCTGAAAACCCTAATCCGGGTTTAAAAGTAACCTGAAAACCCTGTTTAGGGTTTCAAAGTAGCCTAAAAACCCTAATTAGGGTTTAAAAGTAACCTGAAAACCCTAATCAGGGTTTAAAAGTAACCTGAAAACCCTGTTTAGGGTTTCAGAGTAGCCTAAAAACCCTAATCAGGGTTTGAAAGCAACATGAAAACCCTAATCAGGGTTTAAAAGTAACCTGAAAACCCTAATCAGGGTTTAAAAGTAGCCTAAAAACCCTAATCAAGGTTTAAAAGTAACCTGAAAACCCTAATCAGGGTTTAAAAGTAACCTGAAAACCCTAATCAGGGTTTCAAAGTAACCTGGAAACCCTGTTTAGGGTTTCAAAGTAGCCTAAAAACCCTAATCAGGGTTTGAAAGTAACCTGAAAACCCTAATCAGGGTTTAAAAGTAACCTGAAAACCCTAATCAGGGTTTCAAAGTAACCTGGAAACCCTGTTTAGGGTTTCAAAGTAGCCTAAAAACCCTAATCAGGGTTTGAAAGTAACCTGAAAACCCTAATCAGGGTTTAAAAGTAACCTGAAAACCCTAATCAGGGTTTAAAAGTAACCTGAAAACCCTGTTTAGGGTTTCAAAGCAGCTTAAAAACCCTAATCATGGTTTAAAAGTAACCTGAAAACCCTGTTTAGGGTTTCTAAGCAGTCTAAAAACCCTAATCAGGGTATGAAAGTAACCTGAAAACCTTAATCAGGGTTTGTAAGCAGTCTAAAAACCCTATTTAGGATTTCCAACCCTTACAAAACCCTGTTTTGGGTTGTATGGCAGCCGAAAACCCAATTTTGTGCTGCAGAATGTATTGTCTGGGCTAAAATTTTCTTTACTTTGGAATCCAAAAGTGGGTTTTCAGGTCCCCCCCCAAAATCCGCTGGGGGGGACTTTTGCCGAAAAATCGGGCTTGGGGGGGCCGCCCCCCCCCCCCCTTTACCCCCCCCAACGACATGTATGAAGGACAGCCTAGCTCAATTTTTTGTTTAATGGTATTTTCATATTTGCCGATTTTGAGCGAAATGAAATAATATTTTACTGTACATTATTTGATACCCGTTTTTATCTTAGGGAGTTTTTATAATATTTTATGTTTTCAACTAAGACAGAGGAAACCGGTAAACAAATCCGTTAATTTTTCAACAAAAAACTTTCTGAGACACAGAGAATTGACAGATAATTATGAGATGAGCTATGCCGAAAGCAATCTATGTGTTGCAGCAAGGATATTTTCAGAAATCGAAGCCTCGGCAGCAATTGGTAGCCTTTTCACAGAGTTTATTAATTAGTTTTATGCAGCAGATCAGTCTCTCTACACAAACTCACAGACTGATGACCACAGCTGAACTACCTCTTCTTTTATGTAGGAGTTGTTGTTTGAGTAGAGTCCATCTATTTGTTTTTGGATCGAACACCTCCACTGTTTTCCTTGCATCTTTGTCTCCTCTTCCACCAACCGCAAACAGTCGAGTCGCGTCTGATAACAAACTGAAGTCATATCTGCTCTTATTCATTGATGGAATTTGAGTCCAAGTGTTGCTGACTGGGTCGTAGCGCTCACACGAGGAGAGATCAACTCCATCACTAACTCCACCACACACATAGACGTGGCCGTTGAGCGCTGTGGCTGAGTGAGCAATTCGTATTGTATGCATGGAAGCGACGGCTGTCCAAGAGTTTGACCTTGGAGAGTAGCTCTCCACTCTACTCAGCCATCCTCCATTATTCCTCCCTCCGATGGCGTAGATCTGTCCCTCAACTGCCACCAATGCCAGCTCGTCTCTCTCAGTTGCCATCGAGGCAGTTGAGTGCCAGTTGTTCTGGTGCAACCGCTCACACGATGACAACTGCTTCCAGCTACCTCCGTCTCTGTATTCTCCACCACACACATAGATTATTCCACCCAGAACAGTGCTGGCATGAGTCATTCGACGTTGTTGCATGTGAGGAGCACTGGAGAGTCGGTTGGTTGAGGGGTCAAAGGTGAGCACACTCTTCACTGCTCTGCTTCCATCATATCCTCCAATGATGTAGACAGTTCCATTCAAGAACTCAGAAGTGTGAAATCGTCTGATCTGAGGCAGTTGAACGTTGAGCAGAGAGTTTTTGTCTGGATTGTCTGGGTAATACACTTCCATCGATCTCTCTGCGTTATCCCAACCGCCACTGATCAGAAAGCCAAAGGGAACAGCTGAAAGAAAGAGAATGGAGGGTTGGTAGAAGACTGACTGTAAATTGAGTTAAACAGTTATTTCTTGGTATTTAGCATTGCACCCATTCCATTGGTCAGAGTGTATTTACTGTATCTCAGTAAACATTCAAAACGCACATTATTACTAAACTTGACTGAATATATTAAACTATGCATAAAAAGGTCCTAGGGCTGGGGACGGGCAGTTTAGGCTGTTGGCGTGGCACCTTTATTAAATAAACGGCTAAAATTCATAATTTTAAGCAGTCGAATAGCGTTTAAGAGCTAGAAACAAATATAAAATCAGAAGAAAAGTGGTAGCTAAAAATCATGGACTTGCTTCATTTAGCCGCGAAAACTGGCTCAGAAATCACTTTAAATGGCCACTGGTAACCTAATTTGGTGTTTCCTCCGCTGACATCGCTGTTTTTAAAAGCTTTCTGTCATTATTATTGTTTTTAGCTCTTAAGCGCTTTTAACAGCCTAAATAGTGATTTTTAGCCTTCTTATTTAATACAACGTGATTATTATTTTAGTACAGGTATAGTTTTAGTATAGCGATGAATATTTTTTCCGAAAAAACCTCGCCCTGTTTTTTCTGTTATTTTTTTAGTTTTTTTCCAAAATCGCGGAAAAAACTCAAGCTTAAGTTCTCGGTATGCTAGCCTGGTTTTACGATTCTAACGCTTTCATGCGCCTTCCTGAGTCTTTTCAGACCAGCAGACATACACGTCTTACATACAATATATAAAAATCACGAAACAGGCATGAAGCAGTGCCTGACAGGCCACATCAGTAAATGCTATATGCAAATTCTCTTACTGCAGTTCGCATTTTTGTTTTATCGTGCCAAATTTGGTCTTTTCTGTTGTTTCTCTAACAGTTTTGAGTCAGTATGGCCTTTTAACGGCCGCGTCGTTGGCTCAGTGGGTAGCTTGCTGCCTCTGAGTCACGGCGGCCCCTGCATCCCTAGCGGTTGTAGTGGTTCATCCTCTCGGGGCAGCAAGTTTCTTGCTGCAAAGAGTTGGTCGTCGGCATAAAGCTCCACCCAGGCCACGGAAAGCTGGTTACAGCGAGTAGATAAAATGGGAACCAACTGGATCTGCCATAGCACCGAAGCCGCTCCAACAGCATGCCAACTTGGAGAAAGAGCAATGACGTCAGGAGTTGTCCACGGAAACCGACTAGGCCGGGGGGCCTCTCTCACACCAGGGGCGGACCTAGCGGACGTTGGGAGCCGACATCACCATGACGTCAACGCGCCAGGGACTTTCTTAAGTACCTGGCGCCCAACTACTGTTGATCGGGTATACCCATACCCATACCCGAAACTGGGTATTTTTGAGCAAAACTACCTGAAATTGGGTATACCCATACCCAGGTACTTTTTGAAATACCCATACCCGGGTATACCCGATTTTTTGAAAAATACCGGGTATTTGAATGGGTATTTTTTAGAAAAAATCGCGCAAACATGCCCGTTAATTTCTGTATAAACTGCAAAAATTCTCTCAAGCAAGTGTTGGGTTGGATAGAATTATGGCTTTTGTCCAGTCGCGTACCCAGGGGTGTAGGGTGTGACACCCCCTTTGCTCTATTAATTATGTACTAAAACTGTCTATTTTAAGCTCAGAATACTTTTTAAATGCGTTTTCGAAGGCTAAGTTTTTAAAAGTTTCTCGCCCTGGTCGGGCAGAAGCCCAACCAGACCACTTTTTAAACTGCTAAAACTTTCCTGTCAAATTTAAGCTCAGAATTGCTCACGTTTTTGAAGGCCAATTTTGCGAAACTTTCTCGCCTTTGTTGGGCCACGGCGCAACCAGGCAACTTTATAATTTTACACCCCCTCTGCAAAATCCAAAATCACTGCTTTTATCATGCATCACACGCTTCATACATGGGCCGGAAAAATGGGTTGGGGTAGTAAAAATCCGAAAATTTGTGAGCCGGCCAACCGATTTGGAGGGGGGTGGCGGCAATTTTGGTGGGTGCGCCCACGTCCAGGAACAAAACATATTCTATGCACGCATGGCATAAAACACAGTATTTGACCGAAAATGCATTTTTAACAATGTAGTACATACAGTACATAAAAATCATTCGCATACAGTTTATTAGGCTTCTCGCCTCTCGTCTAGTTCTAATAGAAATCGAACGTCTATTTTTGTTATCCCTTTGAGGATAAGTACGGTCTACTTACCGTATACTGTAGTGCTGTTTATAGTACCCGGGTACTATATATGGCACTTAGGGTTTTGCGAAAATAAAATTGAATCCATTTATAGTACCCGGGTACTTTATATGGCACCTACGTAATCTGCTCTATAAGAAACTAACAATAGTATGTGAAGTTCTTTGCTCAAATTACCGATTTGAAGTAAAAAAATAGGTTATGTACATATATCAGAACCTCTATGATTGCATTATCTACTGTTTTTCTTCATACAAACAAAGTTTACCACCAAAAATACTGTATTTTTCGCACGTTTTGTATTTATAACAGCTCATTTCAGAATAAAAATCTGTCTCCATTTGTAGTACCCCGGGTACAATAAATGGCACTAAGTGCCATTTATAGTACCCCGGGTACTATAAATAGGGGGTACTATAAACAGCACTATACGGTAGGCTTAATTTAGTTGGACTTTAGTTTTGAAAGTTTAATTAAAAGACATTTTTATGCATTTCATCTGTTTGTTGATCCTGAGGGAGGTACTGTATTGTCAGCAATCTAGAATTTCTAAGCAACTCTGTACTATATGGTTGACCCTGTATCAGAAAGAAATATTTTAAAATCATTCCTGAAAGCTGATTTAGCTGTTTCGCCAATGTTATCTACCAAAATGCTTTGCTGTTTTCGAAAATTCCCCCAACTGGTCCAGTAACTGTAAAATAAAACTATGGGTTACTACAGCAGTTGGGTACATAATTGCCGTTTAAATGGCATATTTTAAAATAAATTATTCTAGCATAATTTATCATTTTTAGGGAATTTCGAAATTTTATTGAAAAATACCCGATTTATACCCGATACCCGGGTATTTTTAAAATACCTACCCATACCCGGGTATGGGTATTTTAAAAAATACCTACCCATACCCATACCCAATTCAAACTCAAATACCCGTAGCAACAGTACGCCCAACAGCATGGCTAGAGTGGCTGGCAGTGATAGAAGGGAAACGTCCGAGATGACGAAACCACGGGGGTAGCAGAATGGACCTCGAGTCTGATCGCAGGCCGTAAGGCCCCCCGCAAATCGGATCGGATCGGGCCTTTTAACCAAAAAATGACATAAATTAGCTACTTTTACGTCGAGTTTTTTTCCGCGATTTATGTTTTTTTCCGATCCTTAGGAATAAACCGGTTTTCTTCTAAAAAAAAAAAAACAACGAAAAAACGAACCTCATATCCCTGATACAGGGTGTCACAAAATGGCACCCTCTATTTTAGGGCCTGTGAAAATGACGTCATCGATTTTTGGCCATTTTTCCACCCAGTAGTGTATCCAAGGTGTAATGCAGGTGGGTGCACTCTTTTTTGGTGGAGATAGAAGGAAAAATCTGTCAGAAATAAGAGAAACGAATAAATTCAGTACTGAGAAGGTGTCAATATTATACAGAATAGATAAAAAAATGTCCCATCGCTGTTTCGGCCTTCACTCAAACGTTTCGTTCACAGTCACTTCTTTACCGATTTAGCTCAGATTTTCAGCAAAAAGTAACAAAATGGTTGGCTAAATATTCTGAAAGTTTGGTACAAAAATTCCAACCGAACAATTTTTTCTAAACGGAAAAGTGAAAATAATACAGGGTGTCTCAAAAAAAATTATCACATTTCTTTTTACTACCATTTCCGTAAATTTCGATCAAATAGGCTGAAATTTGGACCATAGGTGCCAAAATTCGGGGAATTTAATGTGTTAAAGTTTGGTGCACTAGACTTGACTCATTCCCGAGAAATTTCAAAAAGAGTGAAATTTGGTAATTTCAATAGTGAAAGCGGTATCTGAAAAAATGATCACATTTCTTTTTACTGCCATTTCCGCAAATTTTGATCAAATAGGCTGAAATTTGGATCATAGGTGCCAAAATTCGGGGAATTTTATATGTTAAAGTTTGGTGCGCTAGGCTTGACTCATTCCCGAAAAATTTCAAAAAAAAGTGAAATTTGGTAATTTCAATAGTGAAAGCGGTATCTGAAAAAATGATCACATTTCTTTTTACTGCCATTTCCGCAACTTTTGACCAAATAGGCTGAAATTTGGACCATTGGTGGCACAATTCGGGGAATTTTATGTGTTAAAGTTTGGTGCACTGGGCTTGACTCATTCCCCAGAAATTTCAAAAAAAAGTGAAATTTGGTAATTTCGATAGTGAAAGCGGTCACCGAAAAAATGATCACATTTCTTTTCCTGTATCATTCGTAATTTTTGTCGGAATTGGATGAAATTTGGAGTGTAAACGCAGAAATTCAGGGTAAAAAGTTGACTCATGAACTCCAACGCTATCGTTAGAGTTTAGGCGATGATGAAATGTAACGTTTTTTTGGTGACCGACTTTCACTATTGAAATTACCAAATTTCACTTTTTTTGAAATTTCTCGGGAATGGGTCAAGCCTAGTGCACCAAACTTTAACACATTAAATTCCCCGAATTTTGGCACCTATGGCCCAAATTTCAGCTCATTTGGTCAAAATTTGCGGAAATGGCAGTAAAAAGAAATGTGATCATTCTTTTGAGACACCCTGTAGACATAATTTTTTTTGTAGTACCGTTGTCAAGTAAATTACAACTAAAATTATATTAAATTCGAAAATAATATACTCCCGAAGAGTAAATTAAATGGGAAGTAAATTAAAATAAAATTAAATCTCTGAGGAAAATGTCGAAGCAAGTAAAAAGTAAATTATATTAGATTGAAAAGCCCAAAAGATTTACTTTCAATTTACTAATTTGCTTCATTGACCATTCAATCTGTTGTAGTTTTGGCTCTCGCGTATTACTTTGTGTGATTCTGTGCCTTTTCTGTCTGCCTATTTAACCGCAGAATGTACAGTACATACTGTATGCTCTCACTGTTGGAAACCCAGCTACAATGCAGCAGATACCATTCAACTCATAATTTTGCTCTGAAATTTTTTTATATTTCTGAGGACTGTGCCCTTCCATGACCTGTGTTAACTAAAACAAATAAGGAATCTCACTCAACCCAGATTCTAGGTGGGTAGAATTTGGCAAACTGGCAAGGCTCACTAATAGTCTGCAAAATAGAATAGACATTTTACCGCCCTGAAGTTATGGACTAAAACCTGCTGATTTCTATTACAGTGTATGTATATCGTAATTGGTCAGGGCTAATACTCATAGAGGTTACTGTAGATGCTTGCTTGATTGATAAATCCAAAATGGTGATTTGGTGATTTCACAACTGTCAAACATGTTTCTCAGAAATCTTAATTAGAATCCTATACTACGTATAGCATGTCAAGCTACAGTTTTCGTGCAACCACTGATGCATGAAAACCCCCTTGTTTAATAAAATTCCGGTCTGACCATAAGACAGTGTTATCTAAAGCTTTTCATCTCTTGGTGCTAGAAAAAGTAAATATAATGCATTTCTGAACAACTGATTTTACCATAAAAATGACACCATTTGAAAAGCTTAACAAAAGGATGGAGTTAGATTCATAATGCCATCAGTTTACTAGAAATCCATACTCAGATATTTGGTGATTTTGGGGTATTTTCTTCAGTGCTTTGCATAGAAAAGTAAATTAGAATTTAATTAGAAGTTGAAAGTAAATTAAAATCAAATTAAATTGTTGGTAAATCAGTGCAAGTAAATTATTTTGTGGAGGTGCAAGTAAATTAAAAAGCAAGTAAATTACTAAACAAATTTACTTGACAACGGTAAATAAATAGTTCTCTATGTAAATTCAAATTTCCCGCGTAATTACGGCGCAATAACCGATGACGCCATTTTGGCAGAGCCCCTTTGGCAACACATGCGGAAATGAGAGTAAAAAGAAAAGTTTCCATTTTAGCGCCATTCTATAGGCATTCAAATTAACAATTTTCACGTATTCCTGAATTTCTAATGCTTGCATCCATGAATGTGAGGTGGTTTTTTTCTAAAAAAAGTTTTTTCCTAAAGGTCGGAAAAAACATGATTCGTGGAAAAAAACTCAAGCTAAAAATAGCTTATTTACGTCTTTTTTTCAGTTAAAAATTGGACTTTAGCAATGAATAATAGGCCAGATTGACTCAAAACTGTTAGAAAAACAAAAGAAAAGACCAAATTTGACATGATAATGCAAAAAACGGCTAACTGCTCTAAGAAAATTTGCATATATCATCGTCTATTGATGTAACCTGTCAGACACTGTTCTGTGCTTTATATCTATGTAACACGTGTATTTCTGGTCTGAAAAGGCTCAGAAAGTGCTAGAAAGCGTTAGAAATCATAAAGTCAGGCTTAGATGCTCAGAACTTGAGTTGGAGTTTTTTCCGCGATTATGGAAAAAACCGAAAAATATCGAACAAAAAACTGAAAAAATACAGGCCGAGGTTTTTCGGAAAAATATCCATCCCTGCTTGGATCAAACCTGGTGCAACAAAATTTAACAAACAAACTCTCCCCTCACCTATCTTGGTTTGCCACCTTTGTTTCAAGTTTCATCCAAATTTGGTCAAAATTTGCGGAAATGGCAGCAAAAATAAGTGTTGTAATTATTTTCGCACACTTGAATAATTTCTTCCTTTATTGTAACAAAGGCCTGCTCATTTTACTTGTACTCACTGTACAATACCTTTCTTAAAACGTTTTGCGCAGCAAAGAAGAACATGAGATGAGAGAACTCAAGAATTCTCTTGGTTTTACATGCAAAAGCCGTTTTATTCTTTTTGTGCAGCATCTTTTTCTTTTGTATCGAAAATTTCAACGAAAAACAAAACAACTACTATGCACTCATGCACCCATTTTTGCCGCTAATTATACAATTTATTTCGAAGTAAGCGATTTACGGGTGCAATCAAAGCCATTTCAGGTGACTGAACCTTGAACCTTGAACAGGCAACCTGAACCTCAAACAATATTCACATAGTTTCAGAACAATTTCTCAATTACCACTTTGCACTGGAGCTATGTTGAGAGAGGCTTCCCCAATACCACAGACGCCAAATGCGCAGACAGCCAGTATTTCAACTTTGACATCTGAAAAAAATGAAAGAAATCGTGCAGCAAGGCTTTCCGTATTTTACTGCTCTCTAGTGAGAGAAAAGTTAGTCTACCAGAGTTCACCACATAAAGACCCTCGGCTATAAGACCTCGGCCTTATAGAAGGTGGTCAGAAAGCAGGGTCTGTCAGAAAACATTTTCCAGTTATAAGACTCATACATGTACTAGGGGGGGTCACCCCCCTGCTGGAAAGGCCAAACCCCCCTCACCCCCCGAGACAGGTTAAGGGACCCCTCCCCCCGACCAAAAAATACAAGTGGTGGTAGTGGCTCCAGTATTAACAAACTGGGTCAGAAATCACTAATTTTTAGCCTAAAATTCACTTGAAAAGCCTTTGGAAACCTTGTCTTTTTGTCATTTTTTGCTTGTTTTTAGCTATAAAACGCTATTTGGCAGCTTAAAATAGCGATTTTTAGCGTCCTTACTGAAAAAATCGTGCTAAAAACGCATTTCTAGGCGCTTCGGAGCTTTTTGAAATTTGGGACCCCCCACCTGGGCGAAACCCCCCCTCGACCCCCCACCTGAGGAAACCCCCCCTACCCCCCTCCCCCCAGGTCGGCTCGGAGCTGTTACATGTATGATAAGACTCCTGTCTAGCTGAGAATTGTGTTTTCGTGAATATTTTTACCAGCTATGTACGTAGAGTGCTTTTGGAATGTAACGTTGGGAAATCGTTCAAAAACCTGCGTAATCTTGGCAAAATGTTTGGTTTTAAAGGTTTAGGTAGCTGCTATGAGCATTGGTGCTTCTAAGTTGCCTAAGACTTCAAAAATCTTGTTGAACCTCATTTTGCATTTTTGCTTGCGACATGTCAGAGGTTACCTGTTTCATTTGGCATTTTAGGTTGACATTTTGGGGTACCGGAGAGTGCTGCATTGGGCACCCGGGTACACTAACCAGCACTTAGCATTTTCCGTAACAAAAGCGAGATCCAGTAGTTTAGTGTACCCGGTACACCAAAATCAGCAAAAATGCAATTTTCCAATCCAAAGTACTGTTTCTGCCATGCCAATGACTGTGGTTAGCCAAAGTTTTCATTCTTGCGAGTTTGTGTCAGCATACATGTAACAGCTCCGGGTACCGTTGGACGCATATATGCAATGCAATATCAAACAATGCAAAGATGCATGGGTTTTGGCATGCATATATGCATATGCAATAATCATATGCATGCAAAATTCCAATATGCAATAGTCATATGCAAATTGATCCTGATATCAAAATTTTGCATATTTTTAGTTTGCATATTTTTGTCAAAGGTGTCAGCGATTTTTCGTGCTGTATACTTATGTTCTGAGAACGTTAAACGATTCAAATACTACCGGAGAGTGCTGCATAGGGTACCCCTCCAGATAGCGTACCCGGGGTACACTAACTGGCACTTAGTGCCGGATTGTGTGCCCGGGGTACACCATTTGGAGACAGGTTTTATGTCATGGGTGTCAAAAATTTCCAACACTATGGTACCTTTAAATACTGTTATTTTACTATAGTATAGCAAAACAAAAATTAGTAATACTAGTGGTATTTTACTAGTAGTAAAATAATAGTAAAAAGTAAAAGTAAGAGCCAATAGTAAAGTAAAAATTAAATTAAATTAACAAAGGCCGTCAATAGTAAAATGGAAATTGCATGATTGCATGCATATATTCATCTGCAATATCATATGCATCGCAAAAACCCGATATCATCCAACCATAGCTCCGGGCCGACCTGGGGGAGGGGGTAGGGGTTTCCCTCAGGTGGGGGCGGAGGGGGATTTCGCCCAGAGGGTGTCCAAAATTTCAAAAAGCTCCAAACTGCCTGGAAATGCGTTTTTAGCACGATTTTTTTGTAAGGACGCTGAAAATCGCTATTTTAAGCTGCGAAACAGCGTTTTAGAGCTAAAAAACATGGAGAAAATGACAAAAAGGCTTCCAAAAACAACGATTTCTCTTAAATATCAGCAGTGGAAACGCTAAATTCGGTTTGTTTGTTTGTTTGTTTGTTTGTTTGTTTATTTGTTTATGAGTTCCACTGTCCTTTCGGACAGCTCAGGACACCCCTCGCTCTTTTCAGAGCCGTTCAATGGGGTAGCCCTGTCTACAAACAACCCTCCCCTTTGCTGCCAATAGGTGCAATGGTAGCGCCGGTTCGGTTCCCATTTACCTACTGGCCATCACCGGCTTTCGGCGGTCTGGGTTGGGCTTTACGTCGACTACTTCCAGTCGCTTCGACTGGTTTCGAACCCACAAACAACCACGGATACCGGGGCCGCCATGACACACGGGATAGCATAACTACCTGTGGCCAAGACGCGACATTCGGTTTCCAAAGGCTTTTCAAGCAAATCTTAGGCTAAAAATTAGTGATTTCTGAGCCAGTTTGTTAGTACATTTTTGGGTCGGGGGTCCCTTAACCTGTCTCAGGGGTGGGGGTGAAGGGTTTTGTCCTTTGCAGCAGGGGGAACCCACAAATCCCTTAGTAATGTACATATGTGTGTCAGTAAATAAGACTGAAAATCTGGAGAATGTAAACCTGCTTTAAAGCGAAGGTAGTATAGGAACTTTTGGACACCCATGACATGACACCTGTCTCCAGATAGTGTACCCCGGGCACATAATCTAGCAGTAAGTGCCAATTTGTGTACCCCAGGTACGTTATATGGATGGGTACCCAATACTGTTGCATGCGTATACGCATTACGCATATCATTACGCAAAGTACGCATTGCATTTCAGAATGCGTATACGCATACGCATACGCATACGCATTTGAATTTCATTACGCAATATTATTACGCATTCTGCCAAAAGTTTGCGTATTTTTGCGTAATGCGTATTGGGTCTGAAAATAGCTGCCTTCCGATCCGATCCGATCCGATCTGGCGGGGGGGCCGTACGATGTACAGCCCTACGATCAGACCTGCACGGTCCATTTCGTTACCCCTGATATCGTCATCTCGGACGTTTGCCCTTCTTTCACTGCCAAGCCACTCAAGCCATGCTGTTGGGCGCCAGGTACTAAGAGAGTGCCTGGCGTGGTGACGTCATGGTGCCGACAGCTCCCAACGGCCGCCCGGCCAAGTGGCCAAACCGGTATTGGCCTTATTGCTGGTTTCTCAGACGGCTCCTGACGTCGTTGATCTTCCCTCCAACGCGGCATGCTTTTAGGAGCGGCTTTCGGTGCAACGGCAGATCCAGTTGGTTCCCATTTTACCTACTCGCTGTAACCAGTTTTCGGTGGCCTGGGTGGAGCTTTATGCCGACGACCAACTCTTTGCGGCAAGAAACTTGCCCCGCCGAGTGGATGAGCGCACGACGTCGCGCACAGTGGCCATGTGGCCTAAACCACTACACCAACTGTGCCGGCAAAAAAAAATAGCAAATAGCTGCCTTTTCGAATGTCTTGCAAAAAAATTAGTTCAAGTTGTTACCAAGTGGTCATTCTTCATATTTTAGTGTGAAGTGAGGGTACCAGAATTTTCTGAGGTAATTTGAAGCTTTAACTAAGCTGTGCTTGCTAATGTTTAAAAAAGACGCTAAGTTTTAAGAGGAAAGGAAACGTGTAACAAATCATTGAATTTAGAGTTTCTAGGGTTTTGCCTGACATCATTCGTGTTGTTGTATGCTCAGGGTATCTGTTTGCGCTTCCACTGTGCGCTTATTGTTTGAATTAGAGTGTAAACTGGTATTGGGTATTGGGGTTTTTGTCCCCTAATACCCAATACCTGTCAAGATCGAAAAAAATCGATGTTGACCTTAAAAATTAATCTACAAAAATCGAAAAGATTGTTCCATAATTAGATTTTAGGAAGCTGTTTTTGCCTTAATCAACTAAAAGTTAGTAGAATTTCTTAGTGTCCCGCTAATTTCCGTGTTCTTATCTAACATAAAAATCGTGCCATTTCTAACGATACAGAATGTACCAGTACCGTACATTTATGTACCAAGGGCTATGGGGTGGTACAGCCTTTCCGGCCAGCCAAGTTAGGAAAATAATTCGTTGAAAACAAGAAACGGGATTGAACTACACATTATTGAGCATTAAAACTGTTAATTTCTGCTAATTTTACACTCAGAATGGCTTTTAAACGCTTTCTACAAGGCTATTTTTTAAAAAAATTCTCGCCCTGGTTGGGCAGCAGCCCAACCAGGTCTCTTCAATATTTTAATCCCAGTGCAGAAGATCGTGCTTGCACCACTGGAATCTACCTGTTCACTGAAATGCAATTTTTGGCTCAGCTATGCAAGTATTGGGTATTGGGGTATTGTGGGTCGCATGTATTCGTATTGGGTGGTTGGGGTATTGGGTTTTTCAGGTATTGTTCGCACTCTAGTTTGAATGCCACTGGACTTCTTCTGGAATTGAACATTCGACTAAATTGTTTGCAGGAAACCGCATATCTCTTGCCTGTTGAAAACATCCGTACTGTACATACAATAGTGCAATTTTCTTGAGGGCAGAAATTTATCATCAAGCCTCAAGTATGTCTCAAAAACCTGGATTATAAAGTTGGATACCTAAACAGCATACTGTATAGCTAAAAAAGCTGTTCAATGAAATTTCTGAATGTTTCTGAGATTACGCATTACGCATACGCAATACGCAAAATACGCATTAGTTTTTGCAATGCGTATACGCAAACTCATACGCATTTGTAATTGGAATGCGTATACGCATACGCATACGCATACGCATTTGAAAAATCCGGTATTAAACAACAGTAGTACCCAATGCAGTACTGTCCAACCTAAACTTTTCAACACCTCAGGGTTGTAGACCTTTTGCAAAACATTTGACATGCATTTTGCGAGGAAGTCAACTTAGAAACGTTAAGCAAATTTTTTTCGCGGATCCGGCTGGTATCCAAATAGGTTAAGAGTCAGTCTCTGATTCGTTTGAGTGTGAGTATTCAGACCCAAAACTGAAAAACTTGTTTGTTACTTACGTACTTATACTGTAGCATGCGGTGTTGTATGCTAATTTTGGTCACAGTTTGCGCCGGTTTACTTTTGGCCCGCTAGAATTGAGTGGAGATAAAGAGAGGAGCAGGAGAAGACTGTCACAGTGACTGAGTTGAGTCATATTCCAAACCAGCATGTTATATCAAGTGCAGCCATTTTGTTCGCAAATCATTAAAATGTCCATATCTTCAAAACTAGGCAACGTAGAACAAAAATATTATAGTTATTTTCAGAATCAGCAACAAAAAACTACATACGTAAAACTGCTTTGTAACACGGTTTACGGTTTACTAATGAGTAGTGCCACCCAAGAGATAGTGTCGGTCACAACTTTGGACACAGATTTCTCCCGATCCGGAGCAAATCTAGCTAAACGGAATGCATTTTCAAACTCAGCACCCAAAACTGCATTGAATAGTATGCTAACCATTAAGCTTTGCGGAAACAATTTTTTCAAACACCTTTGACGGCATTTTGGCTAATTTTGTTTGGTCAACTCAGTCCTAACTTTTGTTTAAATATTAGCTTGGCAGGGCCTATGCATAAAAAGTTATAGAGATTTTTCCAAAAAAATGGAGTGGCGTTTTTCGGCAATTTCGTAGTTTTCGGTGAATATCTCGCTAACCAGCTGTGACCTGGTAACGTGAGTACCAGAATGTGAAAGCCCATTGAACCAGCTACCAAATCATGTGCAACACATAATTCTACCTAAAGAAAGAAGTGAATGGTGATCGTTTGAAGGAGGCTGTCAGACTCCAGAAAACGACACCAGGAATTGCTGCCGACCTAACTTTGAGGGGTGTAAAGCGTATTCTACTTAAGCTTGTAATCTCTGAAAACAGCTCCGTTTGAATCCAAATCCATTTCAAATTGACAAAACATGAGCTACCGTATCAAACACACTGGGGGGCGGTCTTCGTGAAATTAAGAACAGCCGCGCTATTTTCCGCCATTGTTTTTTCGGAGGAAAAACTAAACGACGAAGATAGAGAACATAAAAAATGCAAAAGAACGAGCAGAATACGTATTTTAGGAAGGCGACGTATTACCCTAGGAATCCCAATGAAGCTTAGCTGCTCTTATTAATTAACCACTCCTTTCTCTCTCCCACTCTGCAATGCTGGCGCCGACCGAAGTGAAGAAACGAATAAAATAAAAAAAGAAGAGTTGTTAGCCAGCTTAGCACCTTCCACGCACAAAATGACGTTTTGACTGTGTGTATTATGCGAATGCAATAATTCCTTTCTCAACCGGCTCGATTCCTCTGATTGAATCCGATAAAAAAGATTTTTCTTTTTTGTCTTTACTTTTCTCTCCAGCATTGAGCGCTGCATAAGATCGGCGGCATAGTTTACGTAGCTTATCATAATTTACGTGGCCTTATCTTTCGCATTGAGATAATAAACATAATTCAAATTATGATGCCCCACCAAATCACCAAAGACAGAGTGGCGTTCAGAGATTACAAGCTATGCGCACATGGGCTGTAGCTCCGGTTCCAGGGGGTTGCTGGTGGCTCGGGATGCACCGTTGGTCTTCGATTGAGCTCTATTTTGACATATTTTAGTATCAGCTAGATCCGTGAGATGGCCCTACTTGCCCCACCTCTTCGGCACCTACCGGAGTTTTCCACTTAGTATCCCAGTGGATATAACACGGAAAATCACGCTTCTCAGTGAAAACATTGCCGCCAGTTAATATCCCTGGGATATTAACTGGACAAAGCCATGGGATATTAACTGGAAACGGCATGGGACATTAACCGGAACAATGTTTTATCATTGTACAGTATGCGTGTGTAAAGAAAATTATTACAAATTTGACATAAACATTGCCGCCAAGTAATATCCCATGGGATATAAAGCGGAATAAGGGTCCATGTAATATCCCAGTGGGTTATTAAGTGGGGTGGGTTACTAAGTGGAAATCTCCGGTAAGCTGACTTTCTCGCAAAGTGCCTGTAGTGTTTCCGATCAAATTAAGATTAAATAACAAAATTAAATTGTTTTGGCCAAAATCACCAGGTAAATAGCAATTTAATAACAAATTAAATTTCTCGCGATGACTGTCAAACAAATTAAAATTATATTAAATTTCGTAAAATTGGCCTAGAAATTTGATATGAATTTGATATAAAATTGCTTCGTTCGGCAGCTTCATTAACCAAAGTTTGGCTACAAAACGACGAGTTCAGTCCAACGATGACCTTGTTCATGCCTATAGCAAAGATATAAACTCATTAAATGCTAATTTGTAGACCATTTGTCGCCATCTAAATAAAGGTAAACTCATTTTGCACTGACACGAACGACCCAGGTTTTGAGCTGTTTCGTCAGGAATTGAGTATTGATTTTAGCAAATTTATATTTAATTCATATCAAATAACAAATTTGTATCAAATTAAATTTCTGAATTTGGGTACCAAGCAAATTAATAGCAAGTTATTTTCATCTGAAGGTTGAGCAAGCAATTTAATAGTTACTTAATTTGACAATATATTTACTCGGAAACACTAAGTGCCTGTCTGTAATACATAAGTATTGTCAATACCTCCACTCTGGGACAGCTGGACTGAGCTGTCCATTGCTCGATGAGTCTTCAGATGTGCATTTGACAGACCTCTACTAGATCTCACAACAAATTCATGAGGTTTGAAATGTGAGTTGCGCCCTGAGACGATCCACGAGACATTGTTCCCTGCAGCACGAACGTCATCAATGGTGCACGGATTGAAGAATGTCTCCTTCAGCTCTCCATTCACAAATACTTCCACAGCTACTTTGGGTCCCCTTCGTTCAGCGGCAGCCTCTCTGATCGCAAAGACAGTGTTCGGTGGGTTAAGTGCGCTCTGGCTGCTCAGTTTCTTGAAGCTCCTGAATGACCTGCGGTACTGGTCAGCCACCGTTTTATTCCGCAACCAGGGTTTATATTTTTTGTGACTGTTGCAGGTGAGATTTGCACAGTCGACATCGCCAGAATCTGTGAAGCAGTTGTGAAAGAGACATTGAACAAAGGGGTCAGGGTCTGTATACAGGTACATGGTGAGGGCCACCACATATTCAGTGTCGTGTTGGAATCGGTACAAGACATCTTCGAACTGGCCCAACTTAGTGAAGAGCAGTTGCGGGTTCCAGCTGACCACACTGTTCAGTGCAGCTGCCTCCCGTCTATTCATTCTAACCCAGTGCTTCATCAGATTAATCTTCTGCACAGTATTGCTGAGAACGCGTCGCAGTTTGGGTCTCTGACTGAGGTCACCGCCCCTCAGTTTGGGCAGTAGTTGTAGCAGAGCAGAATGGAACCTGTCCCGGTCACTCTCTAAGGCCAACTTGAAGTTCATCGTCTGCTCTTGGAACAAAGGCAGAGTCTTGTGAGCATTTGTATAGGTCAAGTCACCTATGTCCTGTCTGATCTCTGCATAGTCATTCAATGTCTTTTCCACTTTTATAAGCGTTGCCTTGCTGATGCGTTGGTATATTTTAATTGTCTTTGAATGTAGTTTTGCAAGTGGATACAAGTAGATGGTTACGGGAACGGCTGTGGCCCTGGTTATTCTGTCTGGCAATTCTTGATAAGCTTTCAATGCATCAGCGAAGTTGGTTGGTGGGTTCGGCAGATTAACATCGCCAAAGAACTTGCAAGTCAATGAGGTGGAGTTACTTTTGTCCATTCCTTCAGTAGCTACTTCTACTTTTCCTTTAAATGAAGCTGAAAAACTTTTGTGATCATCGTGTAGTATGAGCGCAGAATGAGAAGCACAGTGTGCTTTGCCTTACAGTATGCAAGAATGGTTCACAGTTTCAGACCAAAGTGGCAGTGAATAAAGCCAACACTCACCCATTCCAGCTGACAACCGACCACTGAGACTTCCTTCTAACTCTTTGCGCTCAACAAAAGACGACACAGTCTGTCTGAATCTGAACACAGCATTGGCGCCGAACTCTATTCGGGTGACAAGGTGGGTGGCCTCAGAGACTTTGTCAAAGACATCGGGGAACTCAATGTTGCGCATGTGCTCCATTGACAGCTCCTGCATGTGAGTTCTCCGTTTGTAGATGAAACTCACCTCTGCTGTGTACCGTGATGAAGACTCTTCTTTTAAATACCTTGCTAAAGGGATTTTCCTTAAAACAGCTGAAGGAACAGAGAATTTGACTCTCACCAGAGCCGGACAGTGAGAATAGGCCGAACAAGACACTCAGTTTGATTTCACCAGATACATCAAGTGCGTTGGCTTTGCGAGTGTAGGATCTTTCGGCCAGCACAGTCGAACTGGTCATTGGCATCGATCTGTCTACCAGGTTTTTTTCCAGAGTGGATTGCCGCCATAGTTTGATTCCCGGTTCAACCATTCGGTCAGTGCGAGCATCGTAGAATGATCCCAGAGTGAACGGACGACTCAATGCTGAAATATTTTCCTCCTCATGCCCTGTATAAAACAGTGATCCCACTACTGTTGATTGGGTATACCAAACCCATACCGAAAATTGAGTGTTTTTGCGAATACCTACCCAATAAATACCTACCGATTCCAGGTATTTTAATATTTTTTTTAATTTGTTTTTCGTTAGCGAGAAAATCGATCTTCTTTGTGACATACTTTTTCCTGATAGTTAGGTAATGCTGATACTGGAGGTCCTACAGTGGATTGCTTGCATTGCCGAGCGCTCAGTTTGTGTTATTAGCATTCTGCGTTCATTTAGGAGTGTTTTCGTGCATGAACCAGCTAAATCTGTCAACCGCAAAGTGAACTATGGCCTGAAAGAAAACTACTCAGGAATCAGTGGCAAAAACGGCCAAATTCGACCGCTGCACTGTGAGACATCTAGTGTTGGCACCGGAAGGCGTAGAATGACGGCGATGCATGGAAACTGCAAATCTCGTGACGCTGCGTCCTTTGGCGGTTGGCACATTAGCCTACGGTCAAAACTGCAAAAAATGGCAACGTTTCCCGTTTAGGTAGAAAATCAAACAACGGAGCAGAGTGGCTAAAATTTGAATTTCGCGCGCGGATATGGTTGTATGACGGAGCTGTGTAGCTCATTTGAAAGCCAACGCAAAGACTTATCGAACGGTGGGTAACATGCCGGGATCGGTTAAGGCACACCGCCGGTACGTGCGCTGAGCTTGATGGCGCGGCGCCCATCATATTTTGAGATTTGCTCCGGTCGGACCCCCCTGCCCTAGCCCAACCAGGCAACTTCAAAATTTTACACCCCCTTGCAAAGTCCTGAGTACGCCAGTGTCATTGATGTAGTGCACTTTAGTTTTGTCATTGTTCGTTAGATCTCATTACTGCATGCATGTACACTACACTGCAGGCCTTAAAACTACAGTACTTATGGCATTTCTCTTAGCCCAGATCATTTATACAATTTATTTTCACTTGAGTAAAACCAAAAATAAGTTTATAAAATTGCTCAAAACTATAAATCCCTTTGTTTTCGATGAATTTCCTAGCCTCTGACCATGCAAATGCCTAAATGCTTTGCATTGCACCTTGCAAATTCAGTGCTTCGACTTTGCAATACATTTTTAGGAAATACCGAATAAATACCGGTATACCGGTATTTTTTCGAATAACTACCCATACCGAACCGATTCCTGGGTATGCCGAAAAATACCTACCCATACCGAACCGATTCCTGGGTATGCCGAAAAATACCTACCCATACCGAACCGATTCCTGGGTATGCCGAAAAATACCTACCCATACCGAACCGATTCCTGGGTATGCCGAAAAATACCTACCCATACCACACTGATTCCTGTGTATGCCGAAAAATACCTACCCATACCGAACCGATTCCAAACTATGCCGAAAAATACGTACCCATACCACACTGATTCCTGGGTATGCCGAAAAATACCTACCCATACCGAACCGATTCCTGGGTATGCCGAAAAATACCTACCCATACCACACTGATTCCTGTGTATGCCGAAAAATACCTACCCATACCGAACCGATTCCTGGGTATGCCGAAAAATACCTACCCATACCGAACCGATTCCTGGGTATGCCGAAAAATACCTACCCATACCGAACCGATTCCTGGGTATGCCGAAAAATACCTACCCATACCGAACCGATTCCTGGGTATGCCGAAAAATACCTACCCATACCACACTGATTCCTGGGTATGCCGAAAAATACCTACCCATACCGAACCGATTCCTGGGTATGCCGAAAAATACCTACCCATACCACACTGATTCCTGTGTATGCCGAAAAATACCTACCCATACCGAACCGATTCCAAACTATGCCGAAAAATACGTACCCATACCACACTGATTCCTGGGTATGCCGAAAAATACCTACCCATACCGAACCGATTCCTGGGTATGCCGAAAAATACCTACCCATACCACACTGATTCCTGTGTATGCCGAAAAATACCTACCCATACCGAACCGATTCCTGGGTATGCCGAAAAATACCTACCCATACCGAACCGATTCCTGGGTATGCCGAAAAATACCTACCCATACCGAACCGATTCCTGGGTATGCCGAAAAATACCTACCCATACCGAACCGATTCCTGGGTATGCCGAAAAATACCTACCCATACCACACTGATTCCTGGGTATGCCGAAAAATACCTACCCATACCGAACCGATTCCTGGGTATGCCGAAAAATACCTACCCATACCGAACCGATTCCTGGGTATGCCGAAAAATACGTACCCATACCACACTGATTCCTGGGTATGCCGAAAAATACCTACCCATACCGAACCGATTCCTGGGTATGCCGAAAAATACCTACCCATACCGAACCGATTCCTGGGTATGCCGAAAAATACCTACCCATACCGAACCGATTCCCGAAATTTCCATACCGAAACAACAGTAGACCCCACTTAGTGAATTGATTATTTCTGTTGCCTAGGTAGCTATCAGTCTTAAGAGTAGTTTGCTGCTCTAAGGTGACAGGTGCAGAGTAAGAGTTTACCTGGGAGTACGAGAGTCTGGTGGTTGCCACGAGTCCCTTCAACCAACTCTGGCAGACCATGTAGCATCAGCAATCTAAACTAATGTTTAATTTTATTTAATGCACAAAGAAATCAACTAATACATAAAGGGAATAGAGTAGTAGAATTTCATTCCTTTCCTTGCACACACCTTGACCTGCGGAAGAATCCTTCAGCCTAAATTAACACTTTACGTATAAGGTCAGAGACGGAAAGTCTTACCCCGCTTATTTACCACACTGCTAGGCGACAGCTAAACCTTATAAACGCGCAAAAGTTTTGTTATCAATCTGATAAATCGACGGTATTATCATATTGACTTCCTTTTCAAAAGTCTTTGGGCACGCACGTCTCTCACCTCATTTTCAAGCAAAAATACCAAAATAGGTAGTATTAGTGCTTGTAACAAGAATATGGGTTAGTAACGCAGGACCTGGACTATGACGAATAACCAGATATAAATGACGGCTCGGTGGCTCAGGAGCTCTTACCAGAACCGTAAACTAAAGTCATTGACAGAAACATTTCGTTTAAAAGCGCCGTATGAGCCAGCTTCAACTCGACCTACGTACAATGTATTTCCTCAGAGAATTTCAATTTGTGGTCTTAGGTTGTAGTCAAAAATTTTCGAGAAACTAATTTG
This sequence comes from Sabatieria punctata, assembly GCA_030248155.1. NCBI lineage: Eukaryota > Metazoa > Nematoda > Chromadorea > Araeolaimida > Comesomatidae > Sabatieria > Sabatieria punctata. Next base: position 100,732 of record JASANB010000855.1, on the reverse strand, counting down.
TAGTCTTAGTTTGTAGTTGTCAGAAGGTTCAAAAAATATGTAGTCTAGTTTGTAGTCCATTTGTAGTCAGGTTGCCAAATGCCAAACGTCAGAAATTCGATATTACTGGGATATTTTGCTGATTGAACAGTCAGTGACAGTAATGCTTTTCAAAAATCGGTACTGGAAACCTCTTTTGTATTTATTGTATTCTGTCAAAATAGCGCCATTTCTAATAACTACATTATATTTTTTCCAAGGAAACAAATGACATTCAATGATCAACGGAATTCCAACCCTGACCATTTCGTATTTTTCTAAAAATAGAATGAGACAAATTTTATAAAAAGGCAAGAAAAAGCTAAACGAATGTGCAAAAGTCAATCAATTACTTGATTACTTGAATCAATTATCAATACCCATTTTTCGGTATGGTTTCGGTATTTGATTGGGTATACCGAAACCATACCGAAAAATGGGTATTTTCCGGAATGCCTACCTAATAAATACCTACCAATTCATTGGTATTTTAATAAATACCCGTCCGTACCGGGTAGAAGGATATTTTGGGCTATAACTTGCTGTTGAAAACTAGTGTTTCCGATCAAATTAAACTTAAATAACAAAATTAAATTGTTTTGGCCAAAATCACCAGGTAAATAGCAATTTAATAACAAATTAAATTTCTCGCGATGACTGTCAAACAAATTAAAATTATATTAAATTTCGTAAAATTGGCCTAGAAATTTGATATGAATTTGATATAAAATTGCTTGGTTCGGCAGCTTCATTAACCAAAGTTTGGCTACAAAACGACGAGTTCAGTCCAGCGATGACCTTGTTCATGCCTATAGCAAAGATATAAACTCATTAAATGCTAATTTGTAGACCATTTGTCGCCATCTAAATATAGGTAAACTCATTTTGCACTGACACGACCCAGGTTTTGAGCTGTTTCCTCAGGAATTGAGTATTGATTTTAGCAAATTTATATTTAATTCATATCAAATAACAAATTTGTATCAAATTAAATTTCAGAATTTGGGTACCAAGCAAATTAATAGCAAGTTATTTTCATCTGAAGGTTGAGCAAGCAATTTAATAGTTATTTAATTTCAAAATAAATTTACTCGGAAACACTATTGAAAACCATATTCTCTTTCACTGAGTCAATATATGTAGATTAGAAAGACAAGTTAAACAGCAGTTTTGCACATAAACAGGCAACTAAACAATAACGCTTACAAAATGCGCACTGCAATAAAGATGTGCTCCGAAAGGGTAACTATTATAGACTGACATACAAACCAGAACTATAATTGGCACGCTACTAATGAGGGAATTTAGCCCAACTTCAAAAACTTCGCCCACTCAGCCCTCTCAATTCCGTTCTACAATGCTGGAATTAGGCCCAATTTCCGGCATTACTCGGCTGAATTGACAGATTTTCCGGCATACCATGCTCTCTTAAACAGGCTGAAGTGGTAGATTCCAAATTGACGGGTCCGGAAACAAGAGTCTGTTTCGAGTGTGTGGGCAGACTGGTTTTCACAGTTTTTAAACCGCACCTGCTTGCGCCACTCATACCACTACTACCGACGGACACAGCCGAGCTGCCCAGTCGAAATCTGAACGATCACCTTCCACTATGTACTTTCTCGTTGCACTCTAAGTTTCTTTCTATTTTCTCCCCTGTACCTCAAATTCAGATGCTCATGGCACATTAGAAACCCCTGTTCGTACATCTAACTGGTCGGGGAGATGTGTATGGTCTAGCCAGGTGGGTTTCGGTGAGGCTATGAGTCTAAAAAGTTCTAAAACCTTTAAAACACCCGAAAATCTGTTTTAATGCAACTTGCCGGGCATCCGGGGCCTAGTTTATATGTTAAAACGTATTTGTCTGGAATTAGAAAAACATGATCATTTATGAGCTACGTAGTTTGTTTGTTAGTACTGCAGTGCCTACCAGCATTTGCATCAATTAGCAGGTCATATTGGGGTTCCATTAACTGCCTGGATGGTTAGGGTTGGCCTTCCTAGCTAGGGGTAACCCCAACGCCCTGTATGACTCTGGTTCTGTTTGGTTCTCAGGATTGTGTCTTTTACGTCAAACGTTCAGGTGATGTCATGTCGACTGACCGATCCATGGACGACTCTATGGCCTTGCTGAGCGGTCGTCTCTGTCTCGCGCAATGAGTGGTCGTCTCAAACAGCCCTGCTAACCGAGGCTTAACAAATGCTTAATGCGGAGAAGATGGACCCCAGCTTGAGGAACTTTTTGGCTTATTGATTTCGTGATTATCGATCTGGATCAGCCGATAATCGATGATCAAGTGAGGAAGACGCGGGTAATCAAGGCCACAAACCTTCCACCTTTTTCTGGGACACAAGAGGTGATGTGCCAACAAGCTTGAAAAGCCCTGAGCTGTTTGCAATATTTCCGGGAGATGTTGTGAAGAATGGGAAAACTTTGTTGAACTTTCACGTGCTGCGTTTTACAGACTATTCGAAAGAACAGCGAATGTACAGTGCAGGACTACAGACATTCGTGGGAAGAATCTAAGAAAGACTAAAAAACTTACATCTATGATAATTAGTGATAGAGTCTTTTGCATTTTATGTGAATGGTTGTATCTGGGTGTTTTTGAAAGGGTTCTGCCACCTGCAATAAAACGGTGGCAGTACCCGTAACAAGGGGACAAATAACCAAGGCTGCGCTGCACCTTTCGGTCCTTGACTGCTTGGAGCTGATGCTCCTTCTAGAGATTGTTTAAGGACGCGAATCCCCCTCTGGGGCGATCCATTTTTGTTCGAGTCAGATGTTCTGTGGGTGGTGTTGGTCAAAGCTTTGGATAGACAGAGCGTCGAATCCATTTTATAGCAATAACATCCTCACTAAGTCCGTAGTATGTAGAGCTTTTGTTGCTACAGTAATGGAAAAAAGTTGGGTTTCAAGTCACGCTAGTTTTTGCTACAGATGTTACTAGACTGCTCGATCTAAGTGGGCTGTTGATCTGCGATGCCTTTCCCGATAGCGGCAAACTTCGCCTTAGCAAGCTACAATGCAGCTAGATTAGGGGAGGAGAAAAAGCATGGAAAGGTAGGGCAGTTTTTGAAGAGAACTAGGGCTGACATGATACTGCTACAAGAAACGCATTCTGATCTAACAACTGAGATAGCTTTTAAAGGACATCTGGGGTACGAAAATGCAGTTTTTGCACATGGCACTACAAATGCGAGAGGTACCGCAATTCTTTTGAAAAAGAAAACACATATTGTGTTTGAAAATTCTCGGGTAGATGGAGAGGGTAGACTAGTTGAACTTAAGGGGCCGTTCATAAACGACGTCGTTCCAGAGGGGGGGAGGGGGGGTCGGCTGAAATGCGACGATAGACGACGCACCAGGAGGGGGAGGGGGTTAGCAAAAAACGACGTCGCTTTTTTCGGAATTTTAGGGTACTTCAATTACATTATTTTCGATTTATGCACATTCTATCAAACGTTTCTCCATACAGAAAAGCTTCCCAGAGCGGTTGTAGGGATTTATTCTATTGATTGTGCAGTATGGTAACAAGAAAACGTCACAGTACTCTATGTACTGCCGTTTTATTGGGGGGGGGGGTAAACCGAAAACGACGTCGCCGTAGGGGGGGGGGTCCCCAAGAAACGACGCAAGGCGATTTTGGGGGGAGGGGGGGTCCGAAAAATCGGGATTTTGGAACGACGTCGTTTATGAACGGCCCCTAACCGGTTGGCGTTGACCCTACTCCAATTGGAGTAGTTTCCTGACAGTAAGTAGTTTCCGACTTTGCAATTTCGAAAATGCTTACCGTCCACCCCCCGCGCATTTGTGGGCTGGTACTAAATCCTTACCGTCACCACGCCCACTTGAACGCTTGCCAAACTGCACGGTTAGGAAGCAGTTAGGAGAAAGCACGGTTTGCCAAATGCACGGTTAGGAAGCGGTTAGGAGAAGCAACAAACATGTCCCGTCTAAAGTCGGAAATCTTGAAGTAAGGAACCGATTTAGTCAATCGATCGAGGCTCCGCCCCGTCAGAGGCTCCGAAAGTCATCGGACAAATTTGACGCCCACCGAAAGTCGTGTTTCTATCCGTCGCAAATTTGCTGCCGGTTAGCCACGGTTAGAAAATCCGACTTTAAGGTGGGTTTATACTTTGTCCGCTGTCCGCGCGCGGACACAGATGTTGTCAGCGCGCGGACACGTCAGTGCGCGGACACCCTCCGCCATGTCCGCGCGCGGACACTTGTCCGCGCGGACAGGTGTCCGCTTGTGTCCGCGCAGTGTCAGCGTGCTGACAAAATGTTTTTTTTGAAAATAATAAAAATAGAAAAAAATAATTGAATTTAATTGAACATGCGTTTTGTTCAAACCTGTCCTGTTGTCTACACTACTTTGTTAGACATAAAGCTAACAAGTTTACTCAAAATTCCAAAGACTTACGATTAAGCGCTACGTTGACTGGAGGCGAGGGTGCCTGTCTGCTGAAAATGCAGTAAGACACGCGATTTTATACATGCAGATGAAGAACTATGCATAATTTATCACATACATAGGTACGTAGAAGTCAGCAACAGCATAAGAAAGTATTTATACGCATAATTAATAAATATCTTTATTTAATAATTGTTTCTTGCAAAAAACCTGCTAAAAATTGCTGGACATGGTGGAGTCGGCACTAAAATTGCTAAAATCTCGCTGTAAAACAGCAGTTTTTAGCTGTATTTGAGCCCAAATTAGTGATTTTTACGATTTTTAGCCGAAAAATTGCGATTTTTGAGCGTTTTTCGTGCCCAACCGTTTTAGAATTTGGGATCAGACCCCAACCTCCTACTGCTTCGGTGAATGACGTGATGTATGTATGATATTCAGTAAACACTTGCATACATTGGTCGGGGGGTTAGGGGTTAACATCCTTGCCGATCATAGCCCCCCTCATCGATACGCGCTACCACGAAACATCACTCTGACCCCCTCAACTGCCCATACGCGAATGGCCATACCCCCAACGGCCCATACCCCCTCCGAAATGTTGGGAAAGCGAATTTAAAAACCCTCTAACCCCCCGCCGAAAGCCCTGCAGTTTTCCGACCATTATATGGACACTTGCCAGCCAGCCCATAGCCCTTCGGTCGTCAGATGCCAGTCAAATTGCAACCTTTTTCATAAGTGACTTCATACCCATTCTACCGCCTTCCAGAAAACGCAGGGCCTTTTTTCCGGCCCATCTATCACATACAGTATAGATAAAAAAATGTCCCATCGCTTTTTCGGCCTTCACTCAAACGTTTCGTTCTCAGTCACTTCTTTACCGATTTGGCTCAAATTTTCAGCAAAAATTAACAACATGGTTGGCTAAATATTCTGCAAGTTTAGTGCCAAAATTCCGACTCATACTGGTTTTATGACCCGAAAACTAGGAATGAGGGTGGTCCACGCAAATTTAATTTTTTTCTGTAATACAAGGAGTACAGTCCTGAAACTTGCAGGAATGATTGGTGTTGCTATTGGGCATAACATACTAAGCGGGCAGCCCTGTAGCTCAAAGGGCACTAAAATTGGGGAATTTTAAAAACATGATCGAAATCCCATAGTGAGAAATCTGCACCTTCTAGAATCAAAGCACTGAATCTGTTGTTAACCAACATAGATTGTAGCAGGAAGTTCGACAAATAAATGAACCTGATATTTAAGCTCTGTTCCACACCATAGTAACCATCCCTGCAGCGCTTTTTGAAAATTGAAAATCTTTACAATCGTCATTTTGCCGGTTTTACGAAGAAAAGTCATATTTCGTCATGTCTTTGAAATTCCCCCATTTTAGTGCCCTTTGAGCTACAGGGCTGCCCGCTTAGTATGTTATGCCCAATAGCAACACCAATCATTCCTGCAAGTTTCAGGACTGTACTCCTTGTATTACCGAAAAAAATTAAAATTGCGTGGACCACCCTCATTCTTAGTTTTCGGGTCATAAAACCAGTATGAGTCGGAATTTTGGCACTAAACTTGCAGAATATTTAGCCAACCATGTTGTTAATTTTTGCTGAAAATTTGAGCCAAATCGGTAAAGAGGTGACTGAGAACGAAACGTTTGAGTGAAGGCAGAAAAAGCGATGGGACATTTTTTTATCTATACTGTATATACTACTACGAACCTGTCATTAATCACGTTGTCGATTAGGCTCAGGCTGTCAAAGGTGTCTGCAACAGCCAGAGAATGGGTTACAGTAGAAGCTTTCACAATTTCAAATTGGTGCAGCCGCTGCGAAACTTGCCATGATTTCAGTTTGATCGATAGGCCAAACATAAAGTACGTACAATGTTCTTACACCATTGTTGTTGTTGTTGTAACTTTTTGCCCTTTTTGGACTAGGAGTAGCCAACTGCTATAGAGCAGGAAGAGACACAAGGTCCGGCAGCCTCCTTAACAACAACCCTCCCCTTTTGCTGTCGGTGGGTGCAAGACAGCTAAGGTTTGGTCCCCATTTATCTACTTGCCATTTGCTGACTTTCGACGGCCTGGGTTGGGCTTTGTGTCGACTACTTCCCATCGCCTCGACAGGTTTCGAACCCACAAACACACCGCTTCCACGGGTGCCGGGGCCGCCGTGACACACGGGATAGCGCAAACTACCCATGGCCAAGACGCGACACCATCTCTTTTTTGTTGTTTTTCTCTTAATTTGACCTAATCCTAACAGCTCCGGAACCGCAGCATCAAACGTGATAAAATTGTGAACTCAGACTTGCAATATAACAAGCACAAACAGCACTAATAGCGACGCGGACAAAGTGTCAGTTGAAATTTTTCAACTCGCTCGGCGGACAGAACCGGACACGCGCTGACACCGATTTTGTGTCCGCGCGGGCATGTCCGCGCGGACGAAGTATAAACCCACCTTTACGCGTTGTCCTACCCAGTGGCTGCTCTACAGTAGTGTCGGGTTTTAACCAGTGGACGATAAAATTTCAAGTTTCAAGCAATCTATGTGTTGCAGAAAGAATATTTTCAGAAATCGGAGCCTCGGCAGCAATTGGTAGCCTTTTCACAGAGTTTATTAATTAGTTTTATGGACCAGATCAGTCTCTCTACACAAACTCACAGACTGATGACCACAGCTGAACTACCATCTCTTTTATGTATGAGTTGTTGTTTGAGTAGAGTCCATCTATTTGTTTTTGGATCCAACACCTCCACTGTTTTCCCTGCATCTTTGTCTCCTATTCCACCCACCGCAAACAGTCGAGTCCCGTCCGATAGCAAACTGAAGTAATATCTGCTCTTATTCATTGATGGAATTTGAGTCCAAGTTTTGCTGACTGGGTCGTAGCGCTCACACGAGGATACAAAAGCTCCACCACACACATACACGTGGCCGTTGAGCACAGTGGCTGAGTGAGCATATCGTTTTGTATGCATGGAAGCGACGGCTGTCCAAAAATTTGACGTTCGAGAGTAGCTCTCCACTGTACTCAGCAATCCTCTATTATTACTCCCTCCGATGGCGTAGATCTGTCCCTCAACTGCCACCAATGCCAGTTCTTCTCTCTCAGTTGCCATCGAGGCAGTTGCGTCCCAGTTGTTTTGGTGCAACCGCTCACACGATGACAAGTAATTGCCCCAGATACCTCCGTCTTTGTATTGTCCACCACATACATACAGCATTCCACCCAGAACAGCGCTGGCATGATCAACTCGACGTTGTTGCATGTGAGGAGCAGTGGAGAGTCGGTTGGTTGAGGGGTCAAAGGTGAGCACACTCTTCATAACTCTGCTTCCATCATATCCTCCAATGATGTAGACAGTTCCATTCAAGAACTCAGAAGTATGTCCATATCTGGTCTGAGGCAGTTGAACGTTGAGCAGAGAGTTTTTGTCTGGATTGTCTGGGTAATACACTTCCATCGATCTCTCTGCTTCATCACCAATCCAACCGCCACTGATCAGAAAGCCAAAGGGAACAGCTGAAAGAAAGAGAATGGAGGGTTGGTAGAAGACTGACTGTAAATGGAGTTAAACAGTTATTTCTTGGTATTTAGTATTGCATCCATTCCATTGATCAGAGTCCCATTACTGTATCTGAGTGAACATTCAAACGCACATGATACTAAAATTGACTTAAAATATAATAAACTATCCATAAAGCAGGTTTAGCCTTAGAGGGCTAGGGACGGGAAGTTTTGGCTGTTGGCATGACACGTTTATTAAATAAACGGCTAAAATTCGCAATTTTAAGCAGTCGAATAGCGTTTTAACAGCTAAAAACAAACAAAAAAATGAGAAAAAAGCTGCAAAAAGTCACGGATTTCCTTGAATTTCAATTAATCCCGAAAACGTCAAATTCGGTTACCGAAGGCCTTTTAAGTGGATTTTAAGCTAAAATTAGTGATTTTCTGGCCAAGTTCATTTAGTAGACTTCATAATGTACTAAGGGAAAGTTGTGGTTACCGAGCTATTTAGAAATGTCAATCCCTCACTCCTGAAGACAGTTTAGGATGCCCCAACCACAAAACACAAGTACTATTTAGTAGTGCCTCCAGTACTACTGTAACAAACTGCTCAAAAATCACCAATTTTTAGCTTAGATTCGCTTTAAATGGTCTCTGGTAAGCTAATTTGCCCTTTCTGTCATTATTATTGTATTTTCAGCTCTCAAGTGCTCTCAATTTAGACGCCTAAAATTACGTGCCAAAAAATCTGAAATTCTCTGAACATTGTCAGCGGATATCGGCAAAAGCTATGAAAATATCAGCTTTAATCTTTAGAGTGTTTCATACACGACAAAGCGATATCTTACTGAGGGCCTATAAAACTTATGTTCGTCCAATAGTGGAATCAGGATCACCTATTTGGAATCCATGTCTATGTAAAGATATTGACGCCATTGAAAGGGTACAAAGATATTTTACAAGGAGATTATTTTATAGATGTGGCTGGTCAGAGAGGCCATATTTAGAACGTATTACAACACTGAAACTTGAAACGTTAGAAAAACGAAGGGTAAAAACAGATTTAATACTATGTTGTAAAATAAAAAATAGACTAATTGATTTAAACCATAGCGATTTCCTTGAGTGAAATCAGCGAAAATCGCGCGGACATTCACAGATCATGAAAGTCCAGAGTAGTCGTATCAATGTAAAAAAGCATTTCTTTGCAAATAGAGTAGTCAACCATTGGAATTTGTTAACGGAAGAGCAGGTGGCTGCTCGTTCGGTGGGCGTATTTAAGGATAAACTAACAATTAGTAATCGAGGATTGCGGTTTGCGTAAGTGCACTGCCAGCAAACCGCTTTGCACTGGAGCCTCTGACTTTGTCCTGGTCGCCAATTTTGAACATTCTTCCTACTAACAAGTTCGTGTGCAATAAACTTTACTTTCCTAGTTACCTACGTAGATAAAAAGTGCACCACACTGCGCTACAGACGTTAAAGACACAGGACGATAATTTGCTGGATCAGAAGCGTGACCTTTTTTATAGATGGGCACAATGTACGCTCTAAGTCAGTCTGCACAGCATGGAGTCGAAAAGACACCTCAAAAATCGAACATAATGGTTGAACAAGAAAATGCGAGAGACGAGCATAAAGCAACGCAGGGATACCATCAGGGGAATTGGTGGTTTTAGGCTTAATCCGCTTGAGAACATTAGTTACTACAGCATCTGTGAAGGTAACATTAGTACAAGAGACACCAACTGCGACACGACTAGCAAAAGGTGGAGTAACACTAGTGTTCTTACAATTAGAGTGCGAACTGGTATTGGGTATTGGGTATTGGGTATTGGGTGTATTGGGGTGTTTTCCAGGTATTGGGTATTGGGTATTGGGGTTTTTACCCCCCAATACCCAATACTAAATTGGACAATTAAAAATAGAGAAAAATCGATGTTGGCCTGAAAAATTGATGTGAAAAGAAATCGAAAATGTTGATCAATGATTCGGTTAGTAAGCTGTTTTCGCGCTAAGGAGCCGTCCATAAACGACCTCGTTCCAAAATCCCGATTTTTCAGAGCCCGCTCCTCCAAAAATCGCCTTGCGTCATTTCTAGGGGACCCCTCCCCCTAAGACGACGTCGTTTTCAGTTTACCCCCGGATAAACGTGCAGTACATACAGTACTGTCATGTTTTCTTGTTACCATATACTGTGCAATCAATTCTAGAATAATCCCTACAACCACTCTGGCAAGCTTTTTCTGTATGTAGAAACCTTTGACAGAATGTGCATAAATCGAAAATGATGCAATCGAAATACCCTAAAATTCAGAAAAAAGCAACGTCTTTGTTTTCCTATACCCCTCCTGCTTCTGGTGCGTCGTCTATCGCCGCATTTCAGCCGACCTACCCTCCCCTCTGGAACGAGGTTGTTTATTGACGGCCTAATCAACTAAACGTCAGTAATTTCCTAACGTGTACGCTTTTCTAAGCGCTACACCAGTAATTAATTTCTCTGTTCTTATCTAAAATAAAAATGGTGACATTTCTATTGTCACTGTAATGTACTAGCACAATACCCATAGCTATTGCGGTGGTGCACACAATTTCCGGCCGAGTTAGGAAAAAATCGCCGGAAGTAAGAAACACGACTGAATTACGAAATGTTTAGTACCAAAACTGTTATTTTCTGCTAATTTTATGTCTAAAACGGCTTCTAAATGCTTTCCGAAACGCTATTTTTTCAAAATTTTCTCTCCCTGCTTGTGCAGCGGCCCAGCCAGCCTCTTAAAAATTTTAATTGCAGTGCCAAAAATCTGTACACAACTAGAATGTACCTGTCGACTGAAATGAAATTTTTGGCCCAGCTTCGCAAGTATTGGGTATTGGGTATTGGGTATTGGGGTATTGGGGGTCTCAGGTATTGGTATTGGGTATTGGGTATTGGGGTATTGGGTTTTTTAGGTATTGTTCGCACTCTATACAATACCAAAATTTCCGTTTGACTATGACTATGACTACCACTCGTTTGAGTACAATACCCAAGTAGTCAAATTTGACTATATTGTAGTCAAACCATTTGACTACCATGGCCACCGGTTTGACTACTTTGACTACTTTTTGAAACAGAGCAAAATTGACGTTTTCAGCGATTTATAACCTTCAGTCACCAAGTGTCAGTCAAAAATGACTTTGACTGAGTGCACAAAGTGTTTACTTTGAAATAAACAGTATAGTTAACTACTACAAATTAACCCAGAATTGTTTAATTTTCAAAAATTTCAATGTAAAAAGCATCTTTCGGAAAGACAGCGCAAAAATAGGCAAATACCCGGTTTAGTTTGGAGTAAAATCAAAGTAGTTTTTGATTTTTCTCTTGTTCTTCTTTGCTCCATAACAGAGGTATTGTACAGTATGTCATAATTTTCACCCTGACCAAACTGTTTAATTTGCCTTGCATCAAGCAGAGATTTGCTGACTGACAACCCATACATGTAACAGGTCATCCGCCGAAGGGGGGATGGGGGTTGGGGGTCTGGTGCCGGCGGGGGGATGTTTGGCTAAAAATCGCCAAAAATCGCTAATTTGGGCTAAATACAGCTAAAAAATCCTGTTTTGCAGGCGATTTCACCATTTTTTGTGTCTGAAATCGTAAAAAATCGCTAAAATTTGCTCAAAAATTATCTGCCAGCAAAATCGGAGGGGGCTCGGGAAAATCGTCTCGGGTGGGGGTCCCCATCCGAGGGGTCTGGCCTAACTCAGGTGGGGGCAGACCCTCTGTTACATGTATGCTGACACCTGTTATCAGTTCACAGTTTTAGAGAAAAGGGTTGTTTGTCTTCTAAAGAGCAAAAAATGAAACGAATTTATAAAATATTTAGTTGCAAACCGTAAAAATGTGGAAAATATGCTTGAAAAGCCGCTGCTTATAAGAAAATGTAGTCATAGTGAAACGGTTTGACTACCTCGTCTTCGTTTGACTACGTATTTATGGTAACCAAGGTAGTCAAACTTTGACTTTGACTACTTGCCCGTTTGACTGCGATATCACAAAAAGTATTAACTATGACTTTGACTTTGACTATAGTCATAACAACACTAGTTAATACCCAGGTTTCAGGTTCAGGTTCAGGTATACCTACCAACTGTACTATGTAGCTAGCTTAGCTGCTGATACCTGATTGATTGGGCTGAGTGATGAAGAAGAATGTAAATATTTCAAAAGCTCTTGCTTCGTCATTTCCAAAAGTATTGCTCTTTAGGCGGCTCGTCAGCAGTTAGTCCTGGGAATCCGGAAGGTGTGCTTTCTATTAGTTCAAAACAAACAGAAATTATATAAACGAGCATTTTAGAAATGTTCATGTGCGCTGACCAAACTCTGAAAATTCCTGTGGTATGGAAATGCGATGGAGTAGAAGATTGTTATGATGGCAGTGACGAGTTAGTATGTGAAAGACAAGGTGTGTGAGATTTAGTTAGTCATTGGAATATCATTCTTTCTTTCTCACGTCTAGAATTCATTTGTTCAAACAAAAACCATATTCCGATTGACTGGGAATGTGACGGTCAACCTGACTGTGAAGACCAAACCGATGAGCATGCCAACTGCAAGATTTTTACTCTTTCTTTACTTTTCATAATGTTGTTTGTTGATCAGGTCCAGCAAAGCCGGTCACTACGTTTGAGTGTCATAATGGGAAAGAGGAAATACCTCTGAACTGGGCCTGTGATGGAGCTCCTGACTGTGAGGACAGCAGCGATGAACGCTATGGTCTTGGATGTCAGCAAGCAGAAACATTGCACTAACCGGTTTACATGTGCACTGCAATTTAAGGCCACAAAAACAACAGCTTCATGTGTGGAAACGGCTTAAGGATGGCTTTGTCATACCACTGTGATGGTTTGCCAGACTGTAAAGATGGATCTGATGAACGGAATTGTAAGACTATTGGCAAGAACGGGTTGCTTTTCTAATTTCAGCTGGCGTATCCTGTTCACCATGCAGAACTGGAAAAGTGGGATACAATTATAGCCTGTACGAGCTAACCTAGGTTTCACTGTCGAATAGCGAGGGAAGCGGCATGCGTTGCACTACGTGCATGACGCACTGATGCTCCGATTTGGTACAGCACACAGCCCTGACTAGTTTAGAACTGACGGTTCTTATTTAGCACCATGATCAGGTTTTAGACTCTAACATAGGTTGGGGTTAGGCTTAGGATGAAGTTGAAGTAAGTGAATCCCACAAGACTATGTCAAGTGCAGTAGCTAGAGACGAAGGGTTCTAAGAGAATCGGAAATTGTTGCACAAAACAGAAAGCGAGTGGATTCTGAACGGCCTATAATTGTATGCAAAATTTTAAGGTCCGAAGTACCCTCAGCCAAAGGAAGTGGACAATGAGTTCCGAATCGGCACCACTGAGTTTATTTCTTTTCTGGACAGACTGCAGATCACCAAAAACACCTTCCCCAGCATAAAAGAAAATCAGCCGTTGCTTAAGAGTTCCATGAGTCGCAGCATGCAAGCTTATGTGAATGCAAAGGATGTAACAAACGCTCACCTACAGCGCATTCAGTTGCTTCTGCAGAAGGTGGTAGCAGAGAACGCGAAGCTTCAGAGGCAAATGCACAAGCTCTGTGCCAATTTGATGGCCATGGAACACAAGGTGCGGAGGGAACAAAATATAGTTCAGCGAAGACAACTGGCCATCAAACGAGAACAGGACCGCATCAACGAACTTAATTATGAAATCAGAAGACAGAAAAGAAGGTGTAGGTGGTGGATCTTCAGCTTCATCTGTAACTGGTTTTCTAATAAGAAGTCAAAGTTGAGAGCACTGAGAAATGCAAAGGAAAATTCCAAGAGCAGCCTTAGATCAAGGGAACGTCAGTTGGACGTGGCAAGAGGGAATGTGAGAAAACTGATTCAAGAGCGGGCCAACCTAAAAAGACACTTGGATGAAGAAAAGCAGAAAGAGAAAGAACTGCGAGCAGAGACCAAGGTTCTGTCCGAAAGTACGGCCGCTGTGAAAGGCATATTCAAATTTGTTGCGGTCACGGCATCGCGGTCAAGCACCATCAAATCTGAACTTGAAATTCGTTTACTGTCATTAGAGCAAGTGACCCTGAAGATCAAGGCAGTGGTGCGGAATCTGCAGAATAATTCTTCACTCTATCGTCAGCTCAGCAGCTACAATGTCTCCGATTTAGCGGCCAAACTGACTGCCATAGCACAAGTGGCCAAAAGCCATAACTGTGATATTTTCGGCGCAGGGTTTTGCTGATACAATGTATGTATTTTAGCTGCAGCAGAGGTCTATTCAAGAATATTTGTTGATTTAAAAGAGGGCTGGACAGTTTCTACCTGTGGCGTAGTAGTTATTATCTTGCTGATCTGCACTTACTCATCCACATGGTAAATGAGAATAAATAACAGTTGCCCAGATCTGTAGAATCTTTCTAACCGTTCTTAATGTTTCACTTTGTGTTAATTTACCATCATTCATTCTCCTCTTCTCGCCTTATTCCGCCTTAAAAAGATTTTAACAATCGCTTTTTATTGCAGAATTCAACGAAATAGCGTGAGTTTTATTACAAAATGCACTAATTACTTTTTTAGAGTAGTAATTTGATTTTAAAACATCAAAAATACAATAACAAAAGTTGCCTGAAAACGTATTTTTTGCGAAAACCAGCTAAGTTATGCCATGGAAATGCTTGTAAGGCTCTTATTAACGTAAATTCAAGGCATTTGAAGTGAATTTAACCAGTCATTTTACATATTTCCTTTACAAACTAGCTTGAGTTTTTTCCGGCGTTTTAGTTTTTTCCGAGCCCCTCAGAAAAAAACCGTTTTTTTTCGAAAAGAACGAGGGAAAAAACCGACCCAAGAGCCCTGCTATCTATCATCTTCTTTTGGATTTGACCTAGAATGTTGTGTACTGTTGTACCTAAACTATTGAACTTAATAACGCGTGCTTTTCAAGAATAATTGTATTACGTGATTAACAACTAGCTCGGAAGTAAAGTGGCAATAGGCAGACTGAAAGCACTGTGATATCCCCTTTACAAATGCATTCAATTGGAATTTGTACTTACCAAATTTAACGTCTTAGCCAGAGAAAAATACCTGCCTTAAATGAAGAAATCTACAGAAACATGTGTTGACATTAAGCCGTCCGAAAGAACGTTTTCTGTCTGTGCGACCGTAGACGACAACTATGTTTTTATTTCACTAGCCCAATTCAATGCTGAAAGACAAACCATTGCCGCTGTCTCAATTACTCGCAGAACTTGAATCTCTCTAATCAAATTCGGTCAGCGCTCATCCATCAAGCAAAACGGACTTGATGAAAAAGGTCACATTCTTTCCATCTCATCGATAAGACAGAAAAAGAAGCGTCTCTTTCGAGTGTGTGGGCAGACTGGTTTTCTCAGTTAAACTGCACCTACTTGCCAGTCACACCACTTCTACCCACCGACACAGTCGAGCTGCCGCAGTCGAAATCCGAACGATGACCCACCACTACTCTCTCATTGCACTGTAAGTTATTTTCTATTCTCCCCTATACCTCAAATTCAGAGGCTCGTGGTACATTGGAAACCCTGTTTTGTCGTGCATCTTACTGGTGGCGGAGATGTGTATGGCTACTCAGGTGGGTTTCGGTGAGGCAATGGGTCCAAAAAGTTCAAAAAACTTTAAAACACCCGAAAATCTGTGTTAGTGCAACCTCCCAGGCATCCCTACCCTAGGTTTATGTTGAAAACGTATTTGTCTTTAATAGTAACCACTGAAACGCTCTATGCCATTAGCAAAATGGCGTTTAAGCAAAAAACGATGATTAATGAGCTAGTTTGTTTGTTAGCAGTGCAGCGGCCCCAGCACTTGTATCAATTATCAGGTGATATTGGGGGATCGATTAACTGTCTGGACGGTAGAGTTGGCCTTCCTAGCTAGTACTGTAATTTTAATAGTGAAATTTTATTTTAATTTAATATTAATATAATAGAACTAGCCGATTTTAATTTTAATTTAATATTAATATAATAGTCCCCTGTTAATTTTAATTTAGATTTAATATTAATACTATTAAATAACAATTTTAATAGTATTTTAATAGCATTTTAATAGTAGATTCTAAAATGCAGTCGAAAAGTTTTTGTCACACGTCAGCGAACTGGCAAAGCAACATCTTTTGCTTGAAGTTGCTAGTGTTAGTTGAAAATTTAATCAGAGATGCAACTTTTTCTGTGGAAACATTTTTCTGTGGAAATTTATAACCATACATGTAACAGGGGTCTGGAGAGTCAGGGATGCTCCCGAGACGATTTTTCCGGCCCCCATACGATTTTACTGGGAAGTAAGTTTTTGAGCAAATTTTTGCAATTCTTTTACAATTTCATGCACAAAAATTGCCAAAAATCGCCTGTAAAACGACACTTTTTAGCTGTGTTTCAGGCCAAATTAGCGATTTTTGACGATTTTTAAGCATTTTTTAGTGCCCAAGCCCCTCCAAAATTTTGGGCTCAGACCCCAAACCCCTCCTTCGGCCTTCCCTCTATGGCGGATGACCTGTTACATGTATGTTTATAACCATTCTTTTTAAAATGACTTGGTCTGAACTGAACTTTGTTCTAAATTGCATTCGAACACAAGCTAGCCATAAAAAAATTATTGATGCATAGTTAAAGAGAAACTTTGGAAAGGAAAGACATACAGTGTAGGTAAGACAGTGTAAGACTTACATACAGTGTAGGTTATTGACTAGATTTAGGCCCTTTTATCATTGATGCCTATTAGTGAGAAAAGTTCGACTATTTCCATGTCAAAACACATTCGAGATTCAGAGGGCAATCTGAAATCTTCAATTTTCATCATTTTGTCAGTGAAAATTATGATTTAAAAATAGTATTGTAGGTAATTCCTTCGTTGTTCCTTGATTCAAACAAGGTTTAACTATTAAAATGCTATTAAAATACTATTAAAAACAAATTTTAATATTCAGCCCCTCTGTGTATTTTTAATTTAATTTAATATAATAGTAGGCCCTCTATTTTAATATTAATATAGATTTAATACTATTAAAATGGCACTATTAATAATAGTTTCATTTTAATATTAATATATTTAAATAACAGTACTAGCTAGCCCTGCATCACTCTGCTTCTGTTCGCTTCTCACTAATCTGTCTTTTATGTGAAACATTCGGGTGATGTGCACATGTCAACAGACCAAAAGTTCTCTAACTAGAGTGACTTAAACCGTAATATTAGCCATCAGCATACATGTACATACGTTTACAATGACGTATCCCAATTGTGGAAAGAGACTGCTATGCAGTGGGCGGGTATTGGCCCAGAAGTTGAATCAGCAACCGGTCTGGGTCAACTCATCTATCATACAGGACCGACTCGATGGAACAGGTTCAGCATCACACAATCCGTCTCATCGATTAGAAAGCAGCCGGTGATCGATTGAGCAGTACAAAACAAACTCCCTTTCGATTGTGTGGGCAGACTGGTTTGGACTTTGTAAGGAGAAGGTCCTTTTAGAGTAGCAGTAAATTATAGACAGTCCATTTATCAGTCAGCACCAGTAAGAGCTTCTTCTGACTCTGCCATCCAACTGGATTGTTTGCTATCGGTCGGTATCAACAGCTCCAACTGCACCGTCTCACCTCTGTTAAAACTGTGCTTTAACTGTACATGTGCACATACCTTTCAGACCATTTCTCATAAAAATGATTAATTGGCATTGTCTGTAAAAGTGGGGCAGGCTAGCGAAGAACATGTTCACACGGTGGTCGGCACCCAGGCACTTGGTATACCTCACGATGAACCTTTAGTATAGTTAACTTATCGCCCCAAACGGTTCTGCCCAGCGCGCCCTGGTTCGCCCACACGGACCCCCAGAAATTCGCCCGGCGGCGCATCCGAAAAATCGATCGATTTTAGGCTGTACATTCAAGAGCTTGTAACTCTCTTCAGGATTGAGCTTTTTCGCTGAAATTTAGAGACAATTAAGGCATTGGTATGGACTACTTACCCTACCAATTTCATCGCTCTAGCATCACCCAGTCCCGTTTTGTGGTCCTCGATCTGAACTGCTGAAAATCGAGAAATTTTTACATCCAATTTTCAAATGCCTTGGAATTTTGCCGAGCACTTCATCTAGGCTCCGAACTTTAGGCGTCAATTAACCCTTGCATGGGCTATCCAAAACTGCTTTCAAACCCGTGGGAATCGTTTCGGTTCTCGAGCAGTGGCCGGTCAAAGTTGGTCGAAAATCTGACTTTTTCCATGCGTTTTCCAGACGAGAATTATGCACTAAGTGCCATGAAATGACCCATAGGGTAATTTTTTGCGCTCAGTTCATTTCCAGTGCTTGTTTTTGATGTTCTAGTATACATGTCTGTGCTAGCGTTCTTAATTAAATAAATACTTAAAAAATTTTTTAACTACAGTACAGTGTACTGCCTTGTACAACATTTTTCACCATCATCCAAGAAACATACATACACATGTTGGGGCATACATGTAACAGGTCATCCACCGAAGGGGGTTGGGGGGTCCGGCGCCGGCCGGGGGTGGTCTGAGCCAAAATTTTGGGAGGGTGTAGGGCACTAAAAACCGTTCAAAAATCGAAAAAAGCGCAATTTTTTAGGGCTAAAAATCGCTAATTTGGGCTGAAATACAGCTAAAAAGTTCTGTTTTGCAGGCGATTTTGGCAATTTTTGTGTCTGAAATTGTAAAAAATTGCAAAAATTTGCTCAAAAATTTACTTGCCAGAAAATCGGAGGGGGGTCGGCGAAATCGTCTCGAGGGGGGTCCCCATCTGGGGGCGGGGGTCTGGCCTAAGTCGCGTGGGGTGGGAAGACCCCCAGACCCCCTGTTACATGTATGTTTTAGGCTACTTTTAAACCCTAAACAGGGTTTTTCGCTTACTTTTAAACCCTGATTTAGGGTTTTTAGGTTACTTTGAAACCCAACAAGGTTTTCAGGTTACTTATAAACCCTGTAACCTGAAAACCCTAATCAGGGTTTAAAAGTAACCTAAAAACCCTCGTTCTTCCTGATTCTGGATCACCCACCATAGTTGCATAAAAATTTCAGCTTGCTGTAAATACAGAACATGAGAGGGTTTTTAGGCTACTTTTAAACCCTAAACAGGGTTTTCAGGTTACTTTCAAACCCTAATTAGGGTTTTCAGGTTACTCTCTAGAAGCCCTAAACAGGGTTTTCAGGTTACTTTGAAACCCTGATTAGGTTTTTCAGGTTACTTTGACCTGATTAGGGTTTTCAGGTTACTTTGAAACCCTGATTAGGTTTTTCAGGTTACTTTGACCTGATTAGGGTTTTCAGGTTACTTTGAAACCCTGATTAGGGTTTCAGGTTACTTTGACCTGATTAGGGTTTTCAGGTTACTTTCAAGCCGTAAACAGGCTTTTCAGGCTACTTTCAAGCCGTAAACAGGGTCTTTTAGGTTACTTTAAAGCCGTAAACAGGGTTTTCAGGCTACTTTCAAGCTGTAAACAGGGTTTTCAGATTACTTCCAAGCCGTAAAAAGGGTGTTCAGGCTACTTCCAAGCTGTAAAAGCGTAAAAGGGTGTTCAGGCTACTTTCAAGCCGTAAAAAGGGTGTTCAGGCTACTTTCAAGCCGTAAAAAGGGTGTTCAGGCTACTTTCAAGCCGTAAAAAGGGTGTTCAGGCTACTTTCAAGCCGTAAAAAGGGTGTTCAGGCTACTTTCAAGCCGCAAACAGAGTTTTCAGGCTACTTTCAGCCGTAAAAAGGGTGTTATGGTTACTTTCAAGCCGTAAAAAGGGTGTTCAGGCCACTTTCAAGCCGTAAAAAGGGTGTTCAGGCTACTTTCAAGCCGCAAACAGAGTTTTCAGGCTACTTTCAGCCGTAAAAAGGGTTTTCAGGCTACTTTCAAGCCGTAAAAAGGGTGTTCAGGCTACTTTCAAACCGTAAAAAGGGTGTTCAGGCTACTTTCAAGCCGTAAAAAGGGTGTTATGGTTACTTTCAAGCCGTAAAAAGGGTGTTCAGGCCACTTTCAAACCGTAAAAAGGGTGTTCAGGCTACTTTCAAACCGTAAAAAGGGTGTTCAGGCTACTTTCAGCCGTAAAAAGGGTTTTCAGGCTACTGTCAAACCGTAAAAAGGGATTTCAGGTTACTCTACCCACCGACATACACAATAGAACATCATAAAACAAGCACGAGAAATGAACTGAGCGCAAAAAATTACCCTATAGGTACTTTCATGGCACTTAGTGCATAAATCTCGTCTGTAAAACGCATGGAAAAAATCAGATTTTCGACCAACTTTGACCGGCCAATGCTCGAGGTCCGAAACGATTCCCACGGGTTTGAAAGCAGTTTTGGATAGCCCATGCAACGGCTAATTGACGGATAAAGTGTGGAGCCTAGATGAAGTGCTCGGCAAAATTCCAAGGCATTTGAAAATGGGATGTAAAAATTTCTCGTCTTTCAGCGGTTCAGATCGAGGACCACAAAATTGGACTGCGTGAAGCTAGAGCGATGAAATTGATAGAGTAAGTAGTCCATTCCAATGCCTTAATTGTCTGCAAATTTCAGCCAAAAAGCTCAATCCTGAACAGAGTTACAAGCTCTTGAATGTACAGCACAAAATCGATCGATTTTTTGGATGCGCCGCTGGGCGAACTTCTGGGGGTCCGTGTGGGCGAACCAGGGCGCGCTGGACAAAACCGTTTGGGGCGATAAGTTAACTATACTAAAGGTTCATCGTGAGGTATGCCACGTGCCTGGGTGCCGACCCCCATGTGAACACATCTGCCCCACTTTTACAGACAATGCCAATTAAGATTTCAACATTGTCATTTTCGATATTCAAAATTAGTTCAAAATAATACTCTGAATTCTATGTAGCTGACTTTGCATTTGGCTTACTATGATCACTGTTATAACTTTCAGATTGTGTGCGCTTTTTTGGGTGGCCAACAACTCAAACACCACAGGAACGGGACAGGGTAAGACAGTTGTGTCTGCTTGTACCTGATGCAGGTGTCTGAAATGGACACATTTCTTTTCGCTGTGCAATGTAGTTTCCGCAAACCTTCACCACCTTCACTGACATTTGGAACGTGGATGTAAACATCATTTGAATTTTGTGTTAACGTTTTGGTGCAGTCGAAGAAACGGTTCCTATTTGAGACACCCTGCACTATCGACTTGGTACCATGTCCATTACTGATATTGTGTCAAAACCAATTTACCTCACACACATATTTATTTTATACAGTATACGCAGTCAGGCACTTAACGCCGTTTATGGTACCGTTACCTAGGCTAGTTGCACCATATATAGCACCGGTAGCACATATGGTACCCCACATTCGGGGCCCGTGGTGGTACCATATATAGTACCCCCACATTCGACCACTGTGGTACCGGTACCATCCCCTTCCTCTCCTACCTTCGCATTGGTACCGGTACCAGCACCGATTTTTGAGCGATTTTAGTGCCCAAGCCCCTTCTTAGAATTTTGGGTCAGACCCCCGCCGGCGCCAGACCCCCATCCCCCTCTCCCCTTCGGTGGATGATCTGTTACTGTCGATAATAGTACAGTGTAACGTACAGTACAGTGTAATTTATGATAACGTCTCTAATATGTTTTATGTAAATTCAAGCATACGGCAGTGTATGTCGTCCTAACTGTGAAGTTACTGATATGCTCAATTTGTCTTTAATCAGTCTCTTGCTATGCACTGTTGCTGATAAAACCTTCCTTTGGCCACCTAACTTGCGCTCACGCTGACAGGTTATAGGCCCAGTCCCTCGGCTTTATTCTTCTGTTGTTTACTGAGGTAAACCCCACGCACATCCCGCAGCATCCACATCCAGCTGGTCGGACCGGTGTGGTGCGTGCAAATGGCGGAGGTGATTCCTGCTTGTCTCGCTGATGCGTGGGCCGTTTCCGGCACTTCTGTTCTGGGGGCTTGGGTGGCTGATTCTGCGTGTTTGGATCGTGCTTCCAGCAACGAAGATGTGTCTGGACCTCAGTCAGATGGCATCGTTGCTTCTACAGTCGCGCAGAATGGATGCCCCTCTCAACAGACAGTAGACGCCATTTGTTCGGTTCGCCTCGGTTGGTCGCATGATGGTGGAGACCAGAAACAAAAACAACCCATCTCTCTTGGTTCCGGATGTCCCTCACGCGTAGGGACCCAAGCTGGTAAACCGGTTAGTCAGTCTAACTTACCCCGTGCTCTCGTTTCCGTTTCCGCTGATCACCTGGTACAGCCGGAGGAGGAGGAGCGTGCAGCTGTACCTCAGCTCCAGCGTGGAGGGTTTCTGAGGAAACCAGACGTACCAGCGGTCGTGTGGGAACCAGTCGGGCAGTCAGTGGTGCCAGCAGTCAGTGGAGTTCCAGCGGTTCGGGCAGTTGAGTCGGAATTGCCAGGTTCGTCCGGTTCAGGAGGAGCAGCAGCAGCGGCCTGTGCCGCCAGTGCAAGTGCATTGCAGCCCAGTCACAACAGCTGCCGGTGGAGGACTTGTGTTCGCAAACACTTGGTCTGTGATGTGTTGTGTCTGTGTATCACTCTATTCTGCCGGTTTATCACCTATTTTTATACGGGATAGTACATAGTAATGTAACTTGCAATATTTCTGTCTTTCTGTAAGTAATTGTTTTTCTCTGCTTCCAGATTCAGTAGATTGCATCTTATATCTCGTTTTCTTATATTAGTGTGTGTTTATTATTACGGCATCAAGGAGGAGTGTTAATACTACATTGTAGTAAGGTTGAGTTTATGATGCCGCACCTACATGTGTTATGTAAATTGTGGCTGCATGTAACTAGGTTATTGTAACTGTTGAGCCACTGTCCAGCTAGACTGCTAGTTTATCACTCTCTTGCACTGGCTATGGCATAAACTAGTACGCCACTATTCTGGCCGCCTGTGCGCACGCTGCGACATTCACCACCTTCACCACCTTCACTGACATTTGGAACGTGGATGTAAACATCATTTGAATTTTGTGTTAACGTTTTGGTGCAGTCGAAGAAACGGTTCCTATTTGAGACACCCTGCACTATCGACTTGGTACCATGTCCATTACTGATATTGTGTCAAAACCAATTTACCTCACACACATATTTATTTTATACAGTATACGCAGTCAGGCACTTAACGCCGTTTATGGTACCGTTACCTAGGCTAGTTGCACCATATATAGCACCGGTAGCACATATGGTACCCCACATTCGGGGCCCGTGGTGGTACCATATATAGTACCCCCACATTCGACCACTGTGGTACCGGTACCATCCCCTTCCTCTCCTACCTTCGCATTGGTACCGGTACCAGCACCGATTTTTGAGCGATTTTAGTGCCCAAGCCCCTTCTTAGAATTTTGGGTCAGACCCCCGCCGGCGCCAGACCCCCATCCCCCTCTCCCCTTCGGTGGATGATCTGTTACATGTACTGTATGAGTAGTTTGGCTTTGTCACCGTTCATTAGGTCACCATTAGTACATGTGCATTTCGCTTAAACGAAATTATTAATAGAAACGAATATCATTACAGTGAAACAAAAACTATTTCAGAAAATTGCTAAAAACTGTAACTCCCATTGCTTTTGTTGAATTTGCTAGCCACTGGCCTTGGAAATGCCTAAATCCTTAGCGTTGGAACTTGGAAATTCAGTGTTTTAGCGCAAAAGATTTTCTGTAAATACCGAATAAATACTGGTATACCGGTATTTTTCTGATGTTTACCCATGAACCGATTAGTGGTTATGCCGAAAAATAGCTACCCATATTGAACCGATTGCTGAAAATCCCAAGCACAGACAACAGTAGACAGGATATTCTACATGCGTCAAATTTCAACACAAAATATCCGACAGGTCAACAGTTATCCCACAAATCTCACAGTCGTTTGGCAACGATTTCCGGAAATTAGAGTGAAAGGAAAAGTTTTCGTTTTTAACGCTATTTCTATATAAATTGAATTTTCCCAATTTCACACCTTGTTGAATTTCTCAGGATCGGTCACGGCTGATGCACCAAACTTTAACAGACAATATTCAAACTATTTTGGCCCGATGTCCGAAATTTCGGCTTATTTGGTCAAAATTTGCGGAAACGGCAGCAAAAAGAAATATTGTCGTTTTCGGGACACTCAGCACGTAAAACTGCAATTCTATTATAACTATAATTACACAACTGGAAAACGCATTTTCAGACGTTTTAGAGCTTTCAGTTGACCCCTTTCTGGTCCCTCTGGACTATGGTGTGGCAGACAAACCCCAACCCAACCCCTGGTCCGGCCGGACCAGTTACTGTGCATGCATGTAGATGATTGGTATGCTACATAAGTTCTGTTCAGGATTCGCTGGTTGGACGAGTCCTCTGTGGGTCTACGACACTCGGCAAGACCGCATGGTCAGACTTGAGTTCACCGTTATTAACAGAACGAAAGAAGGTACACTTACTGTTCTATCACCAACCTCTACACTCTACCTGTCTCGTCCATTCAGAGAGTGAGAGGGTTGGCTGAAATAGGATTTCAGTTGGTCGACCTTCTGGGGAGTGGGTGGACCAAAAACAGTCGTTTTCATGCATTACAGTCCCATTTTACTATAGTATAGTAAAGCTAAAACAAAACTTATATTGTACAGTATACTGTACTGAAACCTGGTATTTCACTAATAGCAAAATAATAGTAAAGAGTAAAATTGAGCACTAATAGAAAGTAAATATAGAATAAAATACAAGAAGGCGCTAATTATAGTGAATCAAAATTTTTCTACTGGGTTTTTCTGTAAATTAGCCCGTGGTTTTAGGTTTTGACGCTTTTGAAACCGAAAATAAGCTTATGTGCTATTCATCGAAAGAAGGTTCATTTTTCGCCCTTTTGGTCAATTGCAATAGAACAATGGTAAATTAAATCTATCAATGAATTGTGTTCGTGCAAATAGCAATCCGATCCGGTGTGCGGTTGGCTCACGGCCTACGATCAGACTCGTGGTCCATTTCGCAGCCACCGTAGTTCGTCATCTCGGACGTTTGTCCTTCTTTCCATGCCAGCCACTCCTAGCCATGCTGCTGGGCGCTGGTCACCAGGAGAGCGGTCGGCGTGTCGATGCCATGATTCTGACAGCTCCCGACGGCCGCCGGTACCCCGTATGCCAGAGGGCTCCCAGCATAGTTGGTTTCTCAGACAGCTTCTGACATCGTAGATCTTCTTCCCAACGATTCTTGATTGATCTTATGCGTTTAGAACATCTAATAAATGGCTGGAAAATTGGAGAAGTGTGAATTATCAGTCTAAGTTCATTGTGTACCGATGCCAAGCAGATTGGTGCACTCCTTAAAGTTGCATGTAGCTTCAACAACTTTAACTGCATTTCCTTCAAAACAGCTTTTTGGTTGTTTGGCTCCAAACCGTCGAAACATTAATCAAATCGTTTAACATTGTTGGAAGACAATTCTACTGTTTAAAAGTATCAAAAAACGTATCGAAAATTGATACAGGTATGGATTTTGATTTGCGAGGACGCGGGTACGAGTACCAGTAAGATTGCCAAAAAATACCCATGTGTACTCAAGTATGAGTACTTTCTGCTATTTTTAAATTATAACAAAACTAGTGGTATTCCTGGGAAAATGGTCAGATGGCTGTTTATAGAGCAAGTCTAACCACAATCACCATTCACCTCTATTAAAAGCAGTTCTTTTAAGCTATTAAAATTAAAATTTTAAGCTATGTTAAAATAAAAGAAGCTTAAAATATCCCTATACATCCGCTATTTATTGTACGTACAGTAGTGGGTGCAAGGCAGAACCGATCCAATCTCATTTTCTACTTGTCACCACCGGTTTCAGTGGTCTGGCTTTGTATCAGGGTTGGATATTTTTCCGAAAAAACCTCGGCCTGTATTTTTCAGTTTTTTTTTTCGTTTTTTTTAGCTTTTCTTTCTAAATCGCGGAAAAAACTCCAGCCCAAGTTCTGAGTATCCTAGACTGGTTTTATGATACTAACTTTCTCAGACTTTTCAGACCAGAAATACACGTGTTACATAGATATAAATCACCAAACAGACATTAATATTAAAATAGAGGGCCTACTATTATATTAAATTAAATTAAAAATGCACAAAGGGGCTGAATATTAAAATTTATTTTTAATAGTATTTTAATATCATTTTAATAGTTAAACCTTGTTTGATAATTACGGAGCTACCTACATACAACAATACTATTTAAATCATGATTTTGCCTTAGAAAATGATGAAAATTGAAGATTTCTTACTACCCTCAGAATCTCGAATGTTTTTCACTATGGAAATAGTGGAACATTTCTCACTAATAGGCATCAATGACAAAAGGACCTGAATCTAGTGAACAACCTATGTAACCGTCTTTCCTTCTAAAATTTCTCTTTAACTACGCATCAGTAGTTTTTCCATAGCTAGCTTGTGTTCGAATGCAATTTAAAACCAGGTTAAGACAAAGTCATTTTAAAAAGAATAGTTATAAACATACATGTAACAAACCGGTCATCCGTTGTAGGGGAGGGGGTTGCTGGATCTGGCGCCACTGGGGGGTCTGAGCACAAATTTATGAAGTTGGGAGTGTGGTTGGGCACTAAAAATGCTCAAAAATCGCATTTTTTCGGCTAAAAATCGTCAAAAGTCGCTAATTTCGGCTGAAATACAGCGACAAAGTGCTGTTTTAAGGTGATTTTTGCAATTTTTGTGTCTGAAATTGGAAAAAATCGCAAAAATTTGCTCAAAAAATTACTTGCCAGAAAAATCGGAGGAGGTCGGAAAAATCGTTTCAGGGGTCTCCATCCAGGGGGAGGGGTTTGGCCTAAGTCGGGTGGGGTCTCCAAGACCGCCTGTTATGGTTATAAATTTTCACAGAAAAATGCTTCTAGTTGCATCTGTGATTAAATTTTCAACTAACACTAGCAACTTCCAGTTAGCTGATGTGTGACAAAAACTTTTCGACTGCATTTTAGAATATACTATTAAAATGCTATTAAAATACTATTAAAATTGCTATTTAATAGTATTAATATTAAATCTAAATTAAAGTTAACAGGGGACTATTATATTAATATTAAATTAAAATTAAAATCGGCTAGTTCTATTATATTAAGAGTCAGTCTCTGGGCCAATCGAGTTTCAGTATTCAGACCCCAAAAATGAAACTTTGGCATGGAGGGCTCAAAGTTGGAGGACTAATACGTATGGATAGGTTATATAACCACCGCAAAGGATATCCCGATTCGACGCTCCACGCTCGAGATACGGCCTTCTGAAAATCGGTCCGCTTAACTATGGGACCAAAATTTCAAAATCGAATTTCTAGCGCACTAATCAGTGTTGGGACTTAAAAATTGGGGGTTCAGGGTAACTTTTAGAGTACTTTCAGAGTCAACGGTCGAATTCCATTTTCAATGAAAAAAATTTTTTTCGACCCCCTTTGGAGCCCCCTAGCTCGACTGGAACCCCCCTACACCGTTTTTTTTTATTTCAGAATATTGTAGCGCTATCAATTCCCTACAGTTTGGTATAAGCCACATTGGCTGACCCGTGGAAGAAAGTGGTGAAATATGGCTTCAAATTTGAAAAATCCTCAAATTTTTAGTTTTGGTACTGCACCAAAATTTCCTGCTGGAGTTTCTAGCGCACTAATCAGTGTTGGGACTTAAAAATTGAGGGTTTAGGGTAACTTCTAGAGTGCTTTCAGAATCAACGGTCGAATTCCATTTTCAACGAAAAAAAATTTTTTTCGACCCCCTTTGGAGCCCCCTAGCTCGTCTGGACCCCCCTACACCGTTTTTTTATTTCAGAATATAGTAGCGCTATCAGTTCCCTGCAGCTTGGTATAAGCCACATTGGCTGACCCGTGGAAGAAAGTGGTGAAATATGGCTTCAAAGTTGAAAAATCCTCAAATTTTTAGTTTTGGTACTGCACCTGATTGGAAACAAAGCTACCTGTACTGGTGGGTTCAAGTTTGAAGCCATATTTCACCACTTTCTTCCACGGGTCAGCCAATGTGGCTTATACCAAACTGTAGGGAATTGATAGCGCTACAATATTCTGAAATAAAAAAAACGGTGTAGGGGGTTCCAGTCGAGCTAGGGGGCTCCAAAGGGGGTCGAAAAAAATTTTTTTCATTGAAAATGGAATTCGACCGTTGACTCTGAAAGTACTCTAAAAGTTACCCTAAACCCCCAATTTTTAAGTCCCAACACTGATTAGTGCGCTAGAAACTCCAGCAGGAAATTTTGGTGCAGTACCAAAACTAAAAATTTGAGGATTTTTCAAATTTGAAGCCATATTTCACCACTTTCTTCCACGGGTCAGCCAATGTGGCTTATACCAAACTGTAGGGAATTGATAGCGCTACTATATTCTGAAATAAAAAAACGGTGTAGGGGGGTCCAGACGAGCTAGGGGGCTCCAAAGGGGGTCGAAAAAAATTTTTTTCGTTGAAAATGGAATTCGACCGTTGATTCTGAAAGCACTCTAAAAGTTACCCTAAACCCCCAATTTTTAAGTCCCAACACTGATTAGTGCGCTAGAAATTCGATTTTGAAATTTTGGTCCCATAGTTAAGCGGACCGATTTTCAGAAGGCCGTATCTCGAGCGTGGAGCGTCGAATCGGGATATCCTTTGCGGTGGTTATATAACCTATCCATACGTATTAGTCGTCCAACTTTGAGCCCTCCACGCCAAAGTTTCATTTTTGGGGTCTGAATATGGCAAAGGACCAAGACTCGATCGGTTCAGAGACTGACTCTTAATATTAAATTAATAGTCAGTCTCTGAACCGATCGAGTCTTGGCCCTTTGCCCTATTCAGACCCAAAATTGAAAGTTGGGCGTAGAGGGCTGAAAGTTGGAACACTAAAACATATTGACAAGTTATCAATGACCTGCAAAGAATTTCCAGATTCGACGCTCCACGCTCGAGATATGGCCTTCTAAAAATCGGCCGCTTAACTATGGGACCAAAATTTCGATATCGAATTTCTGACTTGCTGATCGGAATATGACCTAACAAACGGGGTTTTTGCGTAACTTTTTCAGTAGTTTAAGAATCTTTACTAAATTTCATTTTTGGAAAAAAAAATTTTTTTCGCCCCTATCGGGGGGCATAACTCGTCTGGAACCCCCTAGACCGTTCTTTTTATTTTAGATTATTGTAGCGCTATATCTTAGCAACACGCCGGTGTAAAACATTACGGGCTGCCGGACGGCAAACACTGAAATATTTGCGTTCAAAAATTAAAAATGCCACATTTTGCATGTTTCACTGGGACATAAATTTCCAACTCCATGTTTCAGCTTACTAATTGGAGTTGAATGCTAAAAATTGATGTCTAAGCTGTACTTTTAGAGTAGTTTAAGAAACTTTCATTGAATTTCATTTTTGGAAAAAAAATTTTTTTCGTCACCCTATCGGGGGCATAACTCGTCTGGAACCCCTAGACCGTTCTTTTTATTTCAATTATTGTAGCGCTAATCTTCGCTACACGCCGGTGCAAAACAATAGGGCTGCCGGACGGCAAACACTGAAATATTTGTGTTCAAAATTAAAAATGCCACAATTTGGGCACAGTGAAACATGCAAAATGTGGCATTTTTAATCTTTGAACGCAAATATTTCAGTGTTTGCCGACCGGTAGCCCGTAATGTTTTACACCGGCGTGTAGCTAAGAGATAGCGCTACAATAATCTGAAATAAAAAGAACGGTCTAGGGGGGTTCCAGACGGGTTATGCCCCCCGATAGGGTGACGAAAAAAAATTTTTTTTCCAAAAAATGAAATTCAATGAAAGTTTCTTAAACTGCTCTAAAAGTACAGCTTAGACATCAATTTTTAGCATTCAACTCCAATTAGTAAGCTGAAACATGGAGTTGGAAATTTATGTACCCCAGTGAAACATGCAAAATGTGGCATTTTTAATGTTTGAACGCAAATATTTCAGTGTTTGCCGTCCGGTAGCCCGTAATGTTTTACACCGGCGTGTAGCTAAGATATAGCGCGAAAATAATCTGAAAAAAAAAGAAAGGTCTAGCGGGGGGTACAGACGAGTTATGCCCCCCGATAGGGGGGCGAAAAAAATTTTTTTTTCCAAAAATGAAATTCAATGAAAGTTTCTTAAACTACTCAAAAAGTACAGCTTAGACATCAATTTTTAGCATTCAACTCCAATTGGTAAGCTGGAACATGGAGTTGAAAATTTTTGGGCACAGTGAAACATGCAAAATGTGGCATTTTTAATTTTTGAACGCAAATATTTCAGTGTTTGCCGTCCGGTAGCCGGTAATGTTTTACACCGGCGTGTAGCTAAGATATAGCGCTACAATAATCTGAAATAAAAAGAACGGTCTAGGGGGGGTTCCAGACGAGTTATGCCCCCCGATAGGGGGCGAAAAAAAATTTTTTTTTCCAAAAATGAAATTTAGTAAAAGATTCTTAAACTACTCAAAAAGTTACGCAAAAACCCCGTTTGTTAGGTCTGAATTCCGATCAGCAAGTCAGAAATTCGATTTCGAAATTTTGGTCCCATAGTTAAGTGGGCCGATTTTTAGAAGGCCATATCTCGAGCGTGGAGCGTCGAATCTGGAAATTCTTTGCGGTGGTTACATAACCTATCAAGACGTATTAGTCCTCCAACTTTGAGCCCTCCACGCCAAAGTTTCATTTTTGGGTCTGAATACTGAAACTCGATCGGTTCAGAGACTGGCTCTTAAAATAAAATTTCACTATTAAAATTACAGTAGTCAAAAGTTCTGGCATTAATCAGTTCATATCGCTAGTACTTGGAAACTAAAGAAATCCTCTGACCAAATATTGCCCGGACCAAATCTGACGCGACACCGGAACTTAGAGTTTGAAATGAACGTTTGTAGAGTGCGTGCGGGTTTCCTGCTACAATGGCGATCGGTCCGTCATACCGCAAAAAATTGCCTTGCGTTTTTCTCGTTTTTGTCGAATTGTTGGTTTGTAAATTTCGATTGCTTCGAACATGGATCGTTTTCTTAAGAAAAAGAACAGGAGCGCTATTGATTTAGCTCATAGCCGAAAATTTGTGTCTTTGTTTGAAAGTACCTGAACCTGAACCTGAACCTGAAATTGGATTTTAGAGATACCTGAACTTACCTGAAATTTGGTGGTACCTACCAACTGTAGTAAAAAGTAAAATTAAGAGCCAATAGCAAAGTAAAAATTAAGAGCCAGTCTCTGAACCGATCGAGTCTGTGTATTCAGACCTCAAAAATGAAACTTTGGCATGGAGCGCTCAAAGTTGGAGGACTAATACGTCTTGATATGTTATGTAACCACCGCAAAGAATTTCCAGATTCGACGCTCCACGCTCGAGATATGGCCTTCTAAAAATCGGCCTGCTTAACTATGGGACCAAGATTTCGAAATCGAATTTCTGACTTGCTGATCGGAATTCAGACCTAACAAACGGGGTTTTTGCGTAACTTTTTGAGTAGTTTAAGAATCTTTTACTAAATTTCATTTTTGGAAAAAAAAATTTTTTTCGTCCCCCTATCGGGGTGCATAACTCGTCTGGAACCCCCCCTAGACCGTTCTTTTTATTTCAGATTATTGTAGCGCTATATCTTAGCTACACGCCGGTGTAAAACATTACGGGCTACCGGACGGCAAACACTGAAATATTTGCGTTCAAAAATTAAAAATGCCACATTTTGCATGTTTCACTGTGCCCAAAAATTTTCAACTCCATGTTCCAGCTTACTAATTGGAGTTGAATGCTAAAAATTGATGTCTAAGCTGTACTTTTAGAGTAGTTTAAGAAAGTTTCATTGAATTTCATTTTTGGAAAAAAAATTTTTTTCGTCACCCTATCGGGGGGCATAATTCGTCTGGAACCCCCTAGACCGTTCTTTTTATTTCAGATTATTGTAGCGCTATATCTTCACTACACGCCAGTGTAAAACAATATGGGCTGCCGGTCGGCAAACACTGAAATATTTGCGTTCAAAGATTAAAAATGCCACATTTTGCGAATTTTTGGGCACAGTGAAACATGCAAAATGTGGCATTTTTAATCTTTGAACGCAAATATTTCAGTGTTTGCCGTCCGGTAGCCCGTAATGTTTTACACCGGCGTGTAGGTAAGATATAGCGCTACAGGTTCCAGACGTGTTATGCCCCCCGATAGGGGGGCGAAAAAAAATTTTTTTTCCAAAAATGAAATTTAGTGAAAGATTCTTAAACTACTCAAAAAGTTGCGCAAAAACCCCGTTTGTTAGGTCTGAATTCCGATCAGCAAGTCAGAAATTCGATATCGAAATTTTGGTCCCATAGTTAAGTGGGCCGATTTTTAGAAGGCCATATCTCGAGCGTGGAGCGTCGAATCTGGAAATTCTTTGCAGGTCATTGATAACTTGTCAATATGTTTTAGTGTTCCAACTTTCAGCCCTCTACGCCCAACTTTCAATTTTGGGGTCTGAATAGGGCAAAGGGCAAATACTCGATCGGTTCAGAGACTGACTCTTAAATTAAATTAACAAAAACCGTCAATAGTAATTTAATTTAGTAATTTTCATTTTACTACTATTTTACTAGTTTTTGGTGAATTCCAACCGAACTCTTGATCAATTTTGCAACAAATTTTGCAATGCAACAATCTTGATCAATTCAATTTTGTGTGGGCGCAGTTTTGTGAGTCGAATTTCTGACATTTTTATCTCTAAAGTTCTTGAGAACCACGTATAATAATCAAATTTAGCAACTATTTAGCACCAACATTAATTATTCATAAGATCTAGGCATCACTGACGAAAAATTTCTCCTAATGTCTAGTAAAATCGTAGTAAAATAGTAGTATAATCAGTAAAATTATTAGTAAAATAAAAATTAGTAAAATCGGAGCTGCTTGGTAGTAAAACAAAAATGAAATTAAATTGAAGAGCTGAATTTATAGTAAATTTAGAAACAGTAAAATAAAAATCCACTAGTAAAATAACAGTAGTTTTTGGAAGCCCTTTTTGTCATTTTTTAATTGTTTTTAGCTCTAAAATGCTATTTTGGCAGCTTAAAATAGCGATTTTTAGCGTCCTTACTGAAAAAACGTGGTAAAAACGCATTTCTAGTCGTTTTGGAGCTTTTTGAAACTTTGGACCCCCCTCTGGGCGAAACCCCCCTCGACCCCCCACCTCAGGAAAAACCCCCTACCCCCTCCCCCAGGTCGGCCCGGAACTGTTACATGTATCAATCAACCTCTCTTAGTACATTATGAAGGGCATAATACAGTACATGTAACAGGTCATCCGCCGAAGGGGGAAGGGGGTGGGGGGTCTGGCGACGGCCGGGCGGGGTCTGAGCCAAAATTTTGGGAGGGGGTTGGGCACTAAAAACCGCTCAAAAATCGAAAAAATCGCATTTTTTCGGCTTAAAATCGTCAAAAATCGTCAAAAATCGCTAATTTGGGCTGAAATGCAGCTATAAAGTGCTGTTTTGCAGGCAATTTTGGCAATTTCTGTGTCTGAAATTGCAAAAAATCGCTAAAATTTGCTCAAAAATTACTTGACAGAAAAATCCAAGGGGGGTCTGGCCTAAGTCGGGTGGGGGGCAGACCCCCAGACCCCCTGTTACATGTATGATGACGGGTACTAAACAAACTTGGCCAGAAATCACTAATTTTTAGCTTAAAATCCACATAAAACGGCTTTGGTAACCGAATTTGACATTTTCGCGGCTTATAAATTGAAGCAAATCCGTGATTTTTAGCAGCGTTTTTTCCCATTTTATCTTTGGTTTTAGCTCTTAAACGCTATTCGACTACTTAAGATGCATTTTGCGAGAAAGTCAGCTTTGGTGCCGAAGAGAGGGGGCAAGCAGGGCCATCTCACGGATCTGGCTGATATTTATATCTATTAAAATAGAGCACAGTCGAAGACCAACGGTGCATGCCCGGCCACCAGCAACCCCCTAGAACCGGAGCTACACCCCCTCAAAGTTGGGTCGGCAGCAATTTTCGGGCTCATTTTAATAGCTCTGACACTCTCCATTCAAACGATCACCCTTCATTCGTTTCTTAAGCTAGGATCCCGACTCGCATACGGTTTTGTAGCTGGTCCAATGGCCTTTCATTTTCTGGTACTCCCGTTTCCAGATCGAAGCTGGTTACCGAGATATTCGCCGAAAACTGCGAAATTTCCACAAAATGCCACTCCGTTTTTTTTCGAAAAATCTTTTTAACTTTTTGTGCAAAGGCCCTGCCAAGCTAATGTTTTAACAAAAGTTAGGCATGAGTTGGCCAAACAAAATGAGCGCCCCAAAGTGTGCGGTTAGGGGGGGGAGGGGGGTATTTTGGCCCCTCAAAGGTGTTCGAAAAATTTTTTTTCTGCAAAGCTTAGTTGTTAGCATACTGTTATATGCAGTTTTGTGTGCTGAGTTCGAAAATGCATTCAGTTTAGCTAGATTCGCTCTGGATCGGGAGAAATTGGCGTCCAAAGTTGAAACCAACCCTTTTTCTTGACTGGCACTACTCGCTAGTATAACCATTAACCACGGTGCAATTTTGACCACCCGACCTATTTTGACCCGCTGAGTTCAAAAATGGCGTTTGTTTTAATCTATAGTTACTCCTTTTGGAGATATATGAATATTAATGCAAATTTTGTTTGATCAGTAATATCTCAAAATTGAACAGCAGTACAGAAAAACAAAGGTCATTTTTGAACTCAGCGGGTCAAAATAGGTCGGGTGCACTATTGACTCACAAAAGGTTCATTTCAGAAATGCATGAACACTGAACATTTATTTCAGGATTATGGCTTCTCATGGCATGTTTCTTAATGAAACTTTGGAGGTCCATAACTTGCGACCGAGTGGCCGTAGCGCAAAAATATGATGATATTCTGAATCAGCGGAAAAAACTGCACCAGATAGATACCATATTACGTCCAGATTTGACAGATAACCTATTGTCTGAGTACCAGGGCATAAAAGTTACATAAGTAGCTCAGGAGCAGTCAGATTGAAAAACAGATGTCATTTTCGTAATCAGCGGCAAAAACTGCATTAGGTGATACAAATTTTTATGGCTCTGTACCCTAGATGCGACTGAAATGAGTCACCTTTCAAACAAGCATGTTATAGCAAGTGCAGCCGTTTTCTTCCCAAATCATGAAAATGCCGATATCTTCAAAAGTAGGCAACGTAGAGCAAAAATAAAGTTATTTTCGGATTCAGCAGCAAAAACTACATAAGAAAAACTGCATTGCACCGTGGTTAATGGTTATACTAGCGAGTAGTGCCAGTCAAGAAAAAGGGTTGGTTTCAACTTTGGACGCCAATTTCTCCCGATCCAGAGCGAATCTAGCTAAACTGAATGCATTTTCGAACTCAGCACACAAAACTGCATATAACAGTATGCTAACAACTAAGCTTTGCAGAAAAAAAAATTTTTCGAACACCTTTGAGGGGCCAAAATACCCCCCTCCCCCCCTAACCGCACACTTTGGGGCGCTCATTTTGTTTGGCCAACTCATGCCTAACTTTTGTTAAAACATTAGCTTGGCAGGGCCTTTGCACAAAAA
The DNA here is from genome assembly GCA_030248155.1 of Sabatieria punctata. Taxonomy (NCBI): domain Eukaryota; kingdom Metazoa; phylum Nematoda; class Chromadorea; order Araeolaimida; family Comesomatidae; genus Sabatieria; species Sabatieria punctata. The sequence continues at coordinate 65,214 of JASANB010000855.1, read as the reverse complement.
GTTAAAAAGATTTTTCGAAAAAAAACGGAGTGGCATTTTGTGGAAATTTCGCAGTTTTCGGCGAATATCTCGGTAACTAGCTATGATCTGGAAACGGGAGTACCAGAAAATGAAAGGCCATTGGACCAGCTACAAAACCGTATGCGAGTCGGGATCCTAGCTTAAGAAACGAATGAAGGGTGATCGTTTGAATGGAGAGTGCCACAGCTATTAAAATGAGCACGAAAATTGCTGCCGACCCAAGTTTGAGGGGGTGTAGCTCCGGTTCTAGGGGGTTGCTGGTGGCCGGGCATGCACCGTTGGTCTTCGACTGTGCTCTATTTTAATAGATATAAATATCAGCCAGATCCGTGAGATGGCCCCGCTTGCCCCCTCAAAGCTGACTTTCTCGCAAAATGCATCTTAAAATTGCGAATTTTAGCCGTTATTTAATAAACGTGCCACGCCAACAGCCTAAACTGCCCGTCCCCAACCCTTTTACGGTTAAACCTGCTTCATGCATAGTTTATTTAGTCAATTTTAGTAATCATGTGAGGTGTGAATTTTTACTCGCACAGTAATTTCAGTCTGGTCAGTGGAATGGATGCAATGCTAAAAACCAAGAAATAACTGTTTAAGATGCAATTTCTGAGAGAATCGACTTTCTCATAAGGGAGCCTCCCCAAATTGGTCTGGGTCATCTCACGGATTTCAATAATTCCTGCATATCTTGGTGACAGATGATGAAAAACCGCGATGCACCAAGTTTGAGCTCGATCGGCCCAGTGGGTCCCCCGGGGGGTCCCGCCAGAGTAAGCGAAAATTCCCGATTTCGAGCTCTTACTTAAAAACCTCATAGCTTGGTCATTCTTTGTCTGACAATGAAGATTCATACACCAATCGATTCAGCGGAACGTGTAGATTCTAAAACTGGTATCTAGAATGCGGTTTTGACACTCCGTACCGCCGTTTTGGGCGAAAAACGCGGTTTGACACTAAATTTTTGCCTGACCTGCGATAACGTTTAGCCTAATTTGACTACATTATAGTGGCGAGCCAAAGCTGGATTTTTTATATATCATAGGCAACTGAATTGCCAACATACACACAAAAAATCACCAGAATGCTAGGGGGCCGTTCCTTCGAAATTGGCCCTGATAGGCAGGGGCAAAAAATTTTTTTTCTTGTATTTGCATGAAACTTCTTGTGTAGGGTAAATTTATGCTGCTGATTTCGAATTTAACATTTATTTCGGCAAAATCCGACGTTTTCCTACTGAATTTCCTGGTTTTGTGTGGTTAAATCCCAGGATTGACACAAATAGTAAGATCGTAACCTAAGACAGCTTCTAGCTAGTGCGAAGAAATAACACCAAGAATGCTCCACTCGGCGCCAGGCTCGGCCGTAGTCAGCTGAGCGACCATGTGCTGCAACTAAATCGCGGAAACGCGTCCGCGAAGTCCGGAGGGGGTGGGGGTGCAAAATTCTGAATTTTTGAACATCATAGTTTATGGACGGCCCCTAACTTGATTATTTTCTATGCACCCCACTCCACTTTCTTCTTCTTTTCAAAAAATTATTTCCAAATATACGTACAGTAGTTGCCATTCAAAGAATTTTAGCGGAGTAGATATGTCATCTTCTTTTTGCACTCTTCAAAATGACCTTGTTCACGACTGGCCAATTTCACGCACACACTGATATAACTTTGAGACATTGCTGCTTGCTGATTACTAAAATCAGTACAGGAAATTCAAAGTTAATGAATGCAGAATGCCGTCCATGTTAGTGTTTCGGCGATTCAGTTGCACCCCATCCCATGCCCATGGTTCCTCAGCTGACTGCGGCCGAGCCTGGCACCGAGTGGAGCATTCTTGGTGTTATTTTTTGGTATCAGCATTTGTAGCTTCTTTCAGACAGTAGATAGACAGCTTTCCTACTCTCTAACTTCGCGCCCTTGTCTTGACATTGTTGCTTGCTGCGTACCCCGATCTTCTCTAATGCATAAATGTCGCCTTTGTGGTATTTGAGCAACGATATCTCAAGTCAGTACTCAATTCCCTATCCCTACTGTACATATCTACTTACTTGCCCTAGTTTGGTCAGGCCCACCTTGTTGTATTGTGGTGGTATTTGGGTTTTGGCCGCCTTTTGGTGCTAGTACCATATTATGAAATCAACTGGACTCACAGGACAGGCATGTAACTTCTGCAAAATTACTTGCTAATACCATAGAATGTATGCATGTACGTGTCGCATAGTTAACAGACCAGTCCAGTCACCGGTCGTTCGCTGTATTGTGTATACAAAGTCATCAACAAACCGTTTACTAGTAGCGGGTTAACAGTATCAAAACAAATACAGTCAACAGTTTTTCCTAACCTAGAGAATCTTGCAGAAAGACGTGATCACGGGCTCGGGCTCCGGCTCGGGCGCCGCCATCTCGACGACTTCCTGAACTCTGCCACCTCCGTCTCTGTCTCCATCTCTGCCTCTGCCTCTGTCTCTGCCTCTGAATCGACCGCGACAAATGAGATTGCCGATGAAACCAATCATAGCCAACAAAAGCTAAATGGGCATGAAATTATTACTGAAACAAATAATTATTGGCTTTTTAATTACCTTGGGCTTTTTGTAGTACAGATACATCAGAAACATTCCCAGCATCACTAGTCCAATGGCGCAGAGAACCAAGAAAGCCTTGCAATAGCCATCGCAACATGGGCAAGCACTGCAGTCCAGAAAGCAAGCCATTCCACACTCAGCTTTTACGGCATCGCAGAACTCCTTTCCCTCCAAGTATTCCGACTGCCCATATTATAACTTTTCATCTGAAACATAACTTACTGGCATTGTTATTGACTGACCAGCCGACAAAACAGACAAAAAGTTAGTAATTTTGTGGCAGACTAGGCCATACAACACAACAACTATAAAGTGCAACACACAACAAAACACACAAACAGCAAAATTTGTTTTGTTGGTGTACGGTAGAGATGTGCACGGGCCGGGCATGCCCGTTGAGGACTTTGGGCGTGCCGGACTGGGCTTGTAAAAAGGAAAATTTTAGAAATATATCAAAATTAAGCAGAAATGAAAATACTTACTTGCTGTTTTGCTGTCTCTAAATGCCAATCGGCCTGTCCGGATTTTGGGCGAACCCGATTTTGATGTCCGACGCCGGGCCGGCCATGCCTTACCTTACCTCAGCGGCCTGCCGGGCCGGGTCGGGCCGAAAAAAGTGCTTGTGCACGTACTGTACGTACTACACTGTACGTTTTAACAGCATGTACGTACGTACTGCACGATACATGTAAGAAGCCGTTTATGGCAGGGAGGAAGCTAAAAAAATGTTCGATGAGCCAGTGGCGTACCGAGGGGGTGTAGGGTGTGTACACCCCATTTGCGGTGGAGGTAGGGAGGAAAATTGACTAAGAATAAGAGAAAATGAAGGACTTATGCACTAAAACTGTCTAATTATGTACTAAAACGGTCAATTTTATGCTCAGAATGTAAAATTTAAAGGCGTTTTTGAAGCCTAATTTCTCAAAATTTTCTCGCCCTGGGCAGTTGGGGGCCCCAAACAGGCAACTTGAAAATTTTACACCCCCCTTTCCGAAATCCTGGGTACGCCACTGCGATGAGCCTTGTTAAATTTGCCCAATACAGGCTCCTCTGTTACTTACTTATATACTGTACATATAGTTTAGAAATTTATGGCTGCATAACTAAACAGTACAACATGTACATACTACTGTTGGAAAGTCCGGGCTTTTGAAAACAGGTTCAGGTTCAGGTCAAGTCCAAGCGCAAAATTTCAGGTTCAAGTCCAGGTTCAAGTCCGGTTTAAAAAAGACCTGGACAATAGGTTCAGGTTCAAGTCCTTTTCAAGCGTGAAATTTTACGTAAAAATTTTCATTTCTGAAGTGTGCTTGCTAAAACAGCAAGCCGTCTTCGAGTTATTCTATTTTTAAAAAGATTAAAAAATTTAATTTCGCCATAAAACAATTTTAAAATCATAATTTTTTTAAATTGACATTTACAAAGCAAGAGCAAACCCTAAACTTATTAGTAAAAGCAAAAAACCACAACCAAATCGGTTAGAAATCACGCCACAATTTTTACAATGTAAAAACCGAAAACAGGCACGCGCTTCATAAAGCGTTTGGAGCCAAATCCTAAGCCTGAAATGGAACAGAAGCCTATAAGTTTAAAACCAAGCTTGTAAAGTCAGGGCGGTTGGCGGGCGGGGGGAACACAACTCCTCCCGGTCTAGTGGGGGTTTGTTTCCTACTGCGCCGCGAAGTGATACTGTAACAACAATGCATCAATTTCAGCAAAAGTTGTACTATGTCACGCATGTCACAAACAACGGACGGCGCAAATTTAAATGGCATAAAATAACAAGCAAACATACAAATGCACAGACTGCAATATAAATTCAGCAGGTAATACAGGAAAAATCAGTTATTGAAGTAGGGAATTCTGACATTTGAAAGATACTGTTTTGAACCTGAAAATCAAGTCCATATTTAAGATTCAGGTTCAAGTCCGGCTCAAATAATATAGGTTCAGGTTCAGGTTCAAGTCCTCCAATTTCAGGTTAAAGACTTATTAATAAGTCAAGGTTCAGGTCGGACTTGCCAACAGTAGTACATACTGAGCAGATCAGCTTTAAAACCAGGAAATTCAGTAGGAAAACGTCGGGTTTTGCCGAAATAAATGTTAAATTCGAAATCAGCAGCATAAATTTACCCTACACAAGAAGTTTCATGCAAATACAAGAAAAAAAATTTTTTGCCCCTGCCTATCAGGGCCAATTTCGAAGGAACGGCCCCCTAGCATTCTGGTGATTTTTTGTGTGTATGTTGGCAATTCAGTTGCCTATGATATATAAAAAATCCAGCTTTGGCTCGCCACTATAATGTAGTCAAATTAGGCTAAACATTATCGCAGGTCAGGCAAAAATTTGGTGTCAAACCGCGTTTTTCGCCCAAAACGGCGGTACGGAGTGTCAAAACCGCATTATAGATACCAGTTTTAGAATCTACACGTTCCGCTGAATCGATTGGTGTACGGATCTTCATTGTCAGACAAAATATGACCAAGCTATGAGGTTTTTAAGTAAGAGCTCGAAATCGGGAATTTTCGATCGACAAGGGGTACTTTGGCGGGACCCCCCGGGGGACCCACTGGGCCGATCGAGCTCAAACTTGGTGCATCGCGGTTTTTCATCATCTGTCACCAAGATATGCAGGAATTATTGAAATCCGCGAGATGACCCAGACCAATTTGGGGAGCAAAAGTCGATTCTCTCAGAAATTGCATCTTAACTCCATTTACAGTCAGTCTTCTACCAACCCTCCATTCTCTTTCTTTTAGCTGTTCCCTTTGGCTTTCTGATCAGTGGCGGTCGGGATGAAGCAGAGAGATCGATGGAAGTGTATTACCCAGACAATCCAGACAAAAACTCTCTGCTCATCGTTCAACTGCCTCAGACCAGACGATACCACTCTTCTGAGTTCTTGAATCGAATTGTCTACATCATTGGAGGTTGGAATGGAAGCAGAGTATTTAAGAGTGTGCTCACCTTTGACCCCTCAACCAACCGACTCTCCAGTGCTCCTCACATGCAACAACGTCGATCGGATCATGCCAGCACTGTTCTGGGTGGAACCATCTATGTGTGTGGTGGAGCAAACAAAGACGGAGATAGCAGGAAGTGGTTGTCATCGTGTGAGCGGTTGCACCAAAACAACTGGCACTCAACTGCCTCGATGGCAACTGAGAGACAAAAACTGGCATTGGTGGCAGTTGAGGGACAGATCTACGCCATCGGAGGGTATAATGGAGTAAGGCTGAGTAGAGTGGAGAGCTACTCTCCGACGTCAAATTCTTGGACAGCCGTCGCTTCCATGCAGACAAAACGGATTGCTCACTCAGCCACAGTGCTTAACGGCCACGTCTATGTGTGTGGTGGAGCTTCTCTCTCCTCGTGTGAGCGCTACGACCCAGTCAGCAACACTTGGACTCTAATTCCATCAATGAATAAGAGCAGATGGTACTTCAGTTTGTTATCGGACGGGACTCGACTGTTTGCGGTTGGTGGAGGAAATGGAGATGCAAGGAAAACAGTGGAGGTGTTCGACCCAAAAACAAATAGATGGACTCTACTCAAACAACCACTCCTACATAAAAGATTTGCTAGTTCGGCTGTGGTCATCAGTCCGTGAGTTTGTGTAGAGAGACTGATCTGCTCTATAAAATTAATAATTAATAAACTCTGTGAAAAGGCTACCAATTGCTGCCGAGGCTCCGATTTCTGAAAATATTCCTACAGCAACACATAGATTGCTTTCAGCATAGCTCATAATAATTATCTGTCGATGCTGTGTATTTCACATTGTTTTGTGGAAAATTTTAGTGATTTGTGGAACGGTTTTCTCTGTCTTACTTAATTGAAAATATATAAAATAGTACAAAAACTCCCTAAGATAAAAACGGGTATCGAATAATGTAAAATATTGTTGTATTTGCTAAAAAATCGGCAAATATGAAAATACCATTAAAAATTGATCTATTCTGTCTTTGCTAGTAGGGACTAATGTTTAGGTCAGAAAAGGTCCATCAATCATGCAGTTCAAACCACACACAGAGATCCTTTTTTCCTGCAAATAGAGTGTCTGCACACACACAGTGAGATTTATTACTGATTATATCTCTAAATTTCGTTCATTCTCATCATAGATGTAACAGGCCGGCCTGGGGCCACATAGGCCAAGCCAAATCCCCGGATGGAGACCACGCGAGAAGATTTTTTATGGCAAGTAATTTTTGAGCAAAATTTTGCAAATCGTAAATTTTGTAAAACAGCAATTTTTAGCTGTATTTGAGCCAAAATTAGCGATTTTTGACGATCTTTAGCCGAGAAATTGCGATTTTTTGCTATTTTTTGCGATTTTTAGCGTTTTTAGCGTTTTTAGTGCCCAATCCCTCCCAAAATTTGGGCTCAGACCCCCGGCCGGTGCCAGACTCCCAAACTCCCCCTTCGGCGGATGACCTGTTACATATATGGTATCCAGAATTTCTCAAGACGGGTAAAAATTTTTGAAAGTGCCTGGGCCGTTGTAATACCACGGTAAGAAAATTTAGCAAAATTAACGTTCAAAAACGCACTTCAAAAACGACATTCTGAGCATAAAATAGACAGTTTTACTCATTACATGTAACAGGTCATCCGCCGAAGCAGGAGGGGCTGGGCACTAAAAATCGCTCAAAAATCGAAAAAATCGCAATTTTTGGGCCAAAAATCGTCAAAAGTCGCTCATTTGGGCTGAAACACAGCTAAAAATGCTGTTTTGCAGGCGATTTTGGCAATTTTTGTGCTTTCTAGAGTCGGAAAAATCGTCTTGGGGCTCCCATCCGGGGGGGGTCTGGCCTAAGTCGGGTGGGGGCAGACCACCCAGACCCCCCTGTTACATGTATGGTTTTAGTACATAATTCATTTGATTCTCTTAGTTTTGACCGACTTTTTCTTCCTACCTCCAACGCAAAGTGGGTGTACCACCTACACCCTTGGATGCGCCACTGGGGGAGGTATGGGTTCTTTCGGTCCGGAGACGGCACAGGGGTTCACCCAGGGAGGGATAAGAGCTAAAAAAAACAAGAAATGAAAAAACCTGTTTCTTTAAAAGAAATGCAGTTTTAACGATTTTTGGGAGATAGAGTGCTCCCAGGGAATTCGATTCTGTTTCCATCCTTCGTACTAGGCTAGCTTAAAAAAACTTTATTACAATGCACTGTCTGTACCTCACAAATAGCAGTATTAACTGGGGATGGCAAAAGAACGTTCGCGCGGCAGGAATAGAAAATGCAAAAACACAGCTAAAAAGTGGTCCGAAACGGTTTTTGCAACTTCAAGCGCAATTTTTTGTGTTCCGTTATTGATAGGAGGAAGTGATGCATCTGTATGAAACACGATGTTAAGCTATCGAATAAGATGACTTTGGAACATAATTCGGCCGTTAAAGGCATTTTCCTCTCGAAAACTGAATTCGTCGTTTTTCAATGTTCGGTTTCTGCTAAAAGGAGACTTGATTCAAATTTTGTTCAACCGGATTTAAAATCAGCTAGACTCGTTACCTATATAGCACTGCTTTTTTTCTTTCCGCACTTTGGCATGGTCCCCACAAATTTGATTCTTTCTTGACTACTGGAAATTGGCATTTTCGTAGATTTTTCGGTGTTTCTGCTTCTTCTGAAAAAAGAACGACTAATTCAGCGCACGATGTTCAATGTGTGTCACGAGGCCCCGGAATCCGTGAGAGTAGACCAATTTCCTCAGAGAATTTCAATTTGTAGTCTTAGTTTGTACGGTTTTTTCCGTAAAAACGCCCACGGGCGTATATTTAGTTTTGGCACTTTCCACAGATTCTGTTCTAATCTGAATAAACGCCCAGGGGCGCTATTTGGAAAGTACTGTACATGTGCGTTTATTTGGAATTGGCAACTGATTTCTGGCTGAGCGCGGTCTGTCTGTGAGTTGATTTTTTGCATTGATTCTTCAACAACAACTGATAATATCGTCTTTCATTACTGAAACTCATGCTTCTAGCCCCAATTTATGAGGTTTTAACCCATTTTTAATCATATTGTTTATCTTTTCCTGGACAAAATGTTTTATCTTAATAAACGCCCATGGGCGTCTATTTGGAAAGCCTTTCCAAATAAACGCCCAGGGGGCCACTATTTGGGGGGCGTTTATACGGAAAAAACCTGGTAGTTGTCACTACATGTATTGAAAACAGTAAAGGCCGACAAACCAACTGGTAGTCCCGGTTTTAGACTTAGCCTTAGGTTGGCTCAAAGTTGTCCATGATAGCCCTTTTCAAAGTTTCTGTTAGGAGCCGGAAATCGGTCCAGCTCTTTCCAGTCTAACGCCTGAGAACGATTCAAAACACTTAAAAGTACATTTTTAACCGCAGTGGAGGGCTTAAACTACTACATACAAACAACCAGAGAAAAATCAATTGACATAATCTTGGAAAAACCGAGATTACTGTATCAGGGTCAATTGTTCAGGGCTCTTACTGTCTCAGTAACAAAATTTTACACCATATATGTGAAATTCAGCCAAATCGGTTGTGCTGCTCCCGAGTTATTTCAATCCCCCCCAGAAATCTGAAAATCGCCAAAAACGGCCATTTTTAGTATTTTCGGTCAAATTTGACGGAACAAATCTCTGGAACCGTTCCACCTAGAAGCAATACGAATACATTTTTTAAATCGCCGAGGTCTGTAGATTATAATTCACTAAAAAATTCGCGTTCATCCCAACTACAGAAAACGCTGATTTTTTTCTGTTGCGCAGATTAGCATTATCATGGTGCATTGCGCAGATTAGTTTGCAAGTTCTTTAGCAAGGACTTTAGTTGCTGAGATATTTGCCCTCAAATTTAAAACGGAGACTTTGGTAATGAACAAGAGCGATTCGGTTGCACTTCATAATAAGACAGATTCCTACAGCTAAGGGCTAACGTCACGAAGCTTTACTGAGGACAGACACGCTCGGTTACTTCACCCATAAAGTCTCTTTAACCCCAGCAGTAGAAATCTGAAACGAAATCGGTCTTGTTAATTGCCGAAAGCTGTTTTGAATTTGAGGGCGAACATCTCAGAACTAAACAGAGTATCTTGATGAAAATTTCACCAAACTGTCAAGAATTCATTTGTCTTTCACTAAGAAAATCATTCAAATCGGTTGAGATTTTCCGTTGCCAGAGTAAAAAGTCTGCCGGGCTGTTATTTGGTACACCCTGTATGAATCCCCAGCATACATGTAACTAGGGATGGCCAAAGCACGTGCGCGCGGCGCGGAATAGAAAATACAAAATCACAGCCAAAAAGTGGTCCAAAACGGTTTTTGCAACTTCAAGCGCAAATGCTTTTTTGTGTTCCGTTATTGATAGGGGGATGTGATGTATTTATATGAAACAGAGTGTGAGCTATCGAATAAGATGCATTTTGAATCATAATTCGGTCGTTAAAGGGCATTTTCCTCTCGAAAACTGAATTCGTCGTTTTTCAATGGCCATTTTCTGCTAAAAGGAGAGTTGATTCAAATTTTGTTCAACCGGATTTAAAATCAGCGCAACTCGTCACCTATATATCACCGCTTTTTTTCTTTCCGCACTTCGGCATGGTCCCCACAAATTTGATTCTTTCTTAACTACTGAAAATGGGCATTTTCGTGGATTTTTTTCATGTTCCTCGTTCTTGTGAAAAAACGACGAATTTGGCGCAAGATGTTCAATCGGTTCCGTGTACAGTAGACTGCAGGCTTTCGAATGATATAAGAATTTGCTCTCTGCTCTTTGCCGTTAACCCCACAAACGGTGTTGAAGATTCTGCAACCCTTAATTTTTGCCATTTCTGGCTTTTATTGTTCCCAACACTTGCAATCATACTTGTTCGCGTTAATTTAGCTGTGCGACGAATATTCACACCTTTCTAGTAGATTTTAAACAATCTCATTGCACCTTCGTAACTCGCGCCATAGAAAATCAGCCACCGCTGGGACGGCGACCAAGTTATAAACACTAATTTACGCGATTTGACCCACGCGGCTGTTTTGAACCCGCATTTCTCTGATTCTTCATGAAATTAAGTGCGGTTTTTTGCATAAATAATCGCATCCGGTCATGCTATTGCCGTTTTAGCATAAATTTTTGCTTGTAGCGCGAGTTATTCAAATCTGTTGCCCATATTTTGAAATGGTACCAAGTGCGCCATACAAAAGTTCTTCGCAGACGGACGTTTTTAGATCGCATTTTTCTAATTTTTGATTGAATCAAGTGCGGTTTTTTGCGTAAATTATCGCATCCGGTCATATTATCGGCGGTTTTAGCATAATTTTTTTGCTATAGCGTGAATTTTTGAAAACCATTGGCCATACCTAATGTAACAGGTCATCCGCCGATGGGGGGAGGGGGTTGGGGGGGGGGGTCTGGCGCCGGCCGGGGGGGTCTGAGCCAAAATTTTGGGGGAGGGGGTGGGCACTAAAAAACGCTCAAAAATCGAAAAAATCGCAATTTTTCGGCTAAAAATTGCCAAAAATCGCTAATTTGGGCTGAAATACAGCTAAAAAGTGCTGTTTTGCAGGCGATTTTGGCAATTTTTGTGCGTGAAATTGTAAAAAATTGCAAAAATTTGCTCGAAAATTTACTTGACAGAAAAATCTGTGGCGGGGGGTCGTTGAAATCGTCTCGGGGGGGGGGGGTTCCCATCCGGAGGGGGGGTCTGGCCTATTTCGGGTGGGGGGCAGACCCCCCCACACCCCCCCGTTAAATTTATGATCCCCAGATATAATAGCATTTTATATTTGTTGGTGGCACAACAGAGCCACACCATATCTTTATCGTGCGAGGCAGTGGTGGTTGTTCATCATACCTTGGTCCCACCTAGACCTAGTTTGTAGTGACTACTAACTACAAACTAAAAGACTACTAACTACCTGACTTTTGGGAAAAATGAGACTACAAATTAACACTAACTACAAACTAAATCCGCTGACTACAAATTGACCACTAACTACATATTTTTGGTCCCGAGTTTGTAGTCCCAAAGAGTGAAATATCCAATTTACATATGCCGCTCTAAGTAGGGTTCCGACGATATATCGATATCGATATCGAAAAGTCGATATATCGACCCTTTTTCCAATATCGATTTCGATATCGCGATATTTCGCATCGATATTTTCGATATTTTTTGTGTGGAAAATCAGGAAATAAAACAAAACTGACATGAAGTTTATTTCTCTGGAACAGTAAAAAACAGTTTTTCCTGAACAACTCAGAAATCGATTCTATAGTCAAAACGTAACAGTGGCATGATAGCTCTCAGAAACCTTAATTTCTCGCCATTCTCAGCTTTCTGACAGCAACGGTTTGGTTCTTAGCATACATGGGCCGCGGGGGTCCGGGGGGTTTGCGCACCCTCCAACTTGGGCTCGATCCCCCCAAACTACCCCACCCACCCACCTGAAGCCGACTTGTGTTCCTGACCCACCCACCAAAATCGCCGCGACCCCCAAACCGGCAGGACCACCCTAAAATTTTAGTATTTTGACTATCCCCAACCCATTTTTCCGGCCCATGTACTGTATGGTTCTTAAATGTCTGCAGCAACACTGAATATCTGCTCACTCCACACACTTGAAGCAGGAGGGCAGAAGTAGACATGAACTACTAGTTAGTATTCCGACTGAGCGGTGGTAATTTTTCAAATCCTGAGGGGTACTGCCGGCAAATGGGTGGTTGAAAGGATTGTAAGCAAAAAAAGTCCGCATTCTTACTAAAATCAAGGTTTTTGGCATATTTCTCATTAAAATTAGTTAAAATACGCTATTCTGTTTGAGCTCATTATGCATGCCTAATGAGGGTGGGGCATCGGCCTGAGGGGTCAACCTTTTCATTGAAGGGGTTCAGAAGGGCTACTACCTTTTCTGCGATTCACATTCACTACTAAATTGATATCAGAGCACTGATTATCAGTGCTTGACTGATAAGCCGCGAGAGCAGTTTGCTCTTTCAAATTTTCAAATTTTCTTGCATAACTGTAAATATCGATATCGATCGATATTGAACTGAAAATATCGATATCGATATCGATATCGAATATCGACAAGTTTTGATATCGTCGGAACACTAGCTTTAAGCATAAACATTGATGCCACAGCGCCCATGCTGCATGCAATATCAATGCATAATTACACAAGGCGATCACTACAGTATCCACAGTCAGAGCTTCGGTACTGTTAGATTTTTAACACAGTGTGCATTTTAACCAAAAAATGCAATTGGATATCGAATCCAGCAGCTGATACCGCAAAAATCTTCAAATGGGGTATGGACAAACACAAACACTCCATTAAATCCAGTTTTTTTGTGGAACACATACAACTTGTATATTGAAGTATAATTTACAGAAGTGATAAAAATACGGCACAAGTGTCAACAAAGCATAGTGCTTGTGAAAAAGCTCATGTTATGTTGCATCATTTGTTAAACCACATTTCATACCGTGGTGGAAGGATATTTTGTACACCAGTTTGTATATTTTTCGAGCTAGAGAGAAAGGTTTCTCAATAATGAGTTTACTGTTAATCAAAGGCGATGACTTAAAGGTTGAGTGTTGCCAGGTTTAGTTAGTCCCGTCCATTAGAGACTGTGTCTTAGTTGCCTGTAGTTCTGTGTGAGTGAGTGAAAATGAATTCTGAAGAGGCCTCAGCTGAGGTGAATTTGGCGACTCATTCTCATCAGAAGATGATTCCGAACCTTCCCTCTCTTGTTCCAAGTAACCTCGGCTGTCCCATCATGGCGGTGGTCGGCCGAAGTCTGCTGCTGGCAGCTTGGATATTTTGTGTCCACAAAGAAGGGCAATGTGAAATGTGCAGTGATGAAACCAGATGGAAATGTGTGCTCAACAATGTTGTCCTCAGCTCGGTTCAAGGCGAATTTGGAACGCCATATTCGAATTAAACACCCAGAGAAAGTCTCTGAATTAGAGCAACGAATTGCCGAACAGAAAAGTGAGAAGCCTAGAAGTCTCCAGTCAGTTGATGCCTCACAGTGCAAGCTGACCAGCTTTTTCTCTGTTCAACAAACCAACCGCTATCCTCGAAATGACCCAACCCAACTCGCTGCAGAGAAACCACTTTCCTATGCAGTTTTGGTTGGTGCATTTTCGAAGCGATCGGTTCAGCAGCCAGCTTTGAAACGACTCTTTTCTTCTCTCAACGGGCGCTTCGTTGTTCCTCGTTGTTCCTGGCAGGAGAAAGATTGAGTCGTCCTCAAAAGATCTGATACTGGAAATGCAGAGCCGCAAAAGAAAAGCATTGTCTGATGCTGGGAAAGTTAGTCTGACAACAGATTGCTGGACGCGCAGAGGCTACAGGGGTACTGTACGTTGAAACAAAAATTGTAGGCTGCATAGTTATACAAATTTTGACCCATTTTTATTGACCCAATAGTTTTGGCAGAAGTTTGTAGCAAATCCTGTTTATGCATTTACTTTAAACGCTATTGCAATGTTGAAAAGGAAGGAATTTATCGAATAAATATGCTGTTAGAGTAATTCTACCGAAACTTAGGCTGTTCCAGACTTTTCACGTTGATTGAATACGAATTGACTACGTACTGTGATTTGGCAGCAGGGACTACAAATTGACTACTAACCACTAACTACAAACTCGGATCGCTGGCTAAATTGACTACTAACCACTAACTACAAACTGAAAAGCCTGAAAGCTTGGACTACTAACCACTAACTACTAACTAAAATTTGGTTATGTACTAGGTCTAGTCCCACCATGATTGGGCGGCAGCATATTTCACTGGGTCACGGCTAGACCTATTTCCTCAGAGAATTTCAATTTGTAGTCTTAGTTTGTAGTTAAAGATTTTCGCGAAAATAATTTGTAGTCTTAGTTTGTAGTTGTCAAATTCAGGTTAAAAAAATATGTAGTTTTAGTTTGTAGTCAATTTGTACTCAGGTTAGTAAACCTTAGAAATTCGATATGACTGCAAATTTTTGCCAATTGAACAATCTGTCATAGAAATGCTTTGCAAAAATAATATAGCCGGAAAGCTGTTAATTGTTTTTCTGTGAAAAAAAATCGTATTTTCTAATAGATATTACAGAAAATATACAGACGGAATTCAATGTTTAACAGAATTTCAATGCTGAACATTTGGTATTTTTTTAAAACTAGAATGAGATATTTTTTTAAAACTAAGACAATAAAAAACACGAACAAATGTGCATAAGCCAATCAATTAATGTGGTAACCTTTCTTTGAAAATTTATACAGGTAAAAAAAGCGGGAAAATTGGAGAAACTATTTTTCTAACACTTTAGATAAAAGATAGCTTCATTCTTGGTATTATATTTGATAAGCTTATCATAAGCTCAAGAGAGCTCAAAGGCCGATTGGGGACTCAATTTATATAAAATTACATTACAAAATCGGAAGATTTCCAAGAAAAATTACTACAAATTGACTACAAATTCGCGAATTATGAAAAAGTAGTTTGTTTGTAGTCAATTTGCAGTCAGCTAAAATAATATGTTGTCTTAGTTAATTTGTAGTCTTGATGACGTCATAATCGGCGCAAATATGTGGTTTGTAGTTAGTAGTTTGTAGTACTACGAATTAGGTCTAGCCACGGCTGTGTCTACAAAGGCATTGTCATACATGAGTTAATGCATGCTGTAGGTAATAATATAGTATCAATTTGCATGCCATTTTTCACTGCTCTGATTTGAAAGATTTTTCCACGATCAGTCAATAACCGATCGCAATCAGTATGTGAAGATTCACTGGGGCAACATCCAGCCTGACTACATCAGCCAGTTGCACAGCTACAGCCCAGAGAAACTTACCAATCTGGACACAAGCTACGATTACAACTCTATCATGCACTATGGCGAGAAGTATTACTCAAGGAATGGCTATCCAACCATAACCCCAACGTATCCTGGCTACTCGATTGGGCAGAGACGAGGCTTCAGCACAATGGATGTTCGCCGGTTGAAGAAACTTTACCACACAAGTTTAGTCTTTACTTAAGGCAAGAATGAGTCTATGTAGGAAAGTTATTTCAGCATGTTATGACAGAGCATCATGGTGCTCCTACTCGTTTATCAGTCAAGTGTGTGGAGTGGGATATTTCCAGCTACTGCCCCATGAGATGTTTGTTAGTACCGGAATGAGGCTGACAAGCTATGTTAGGTGTATCTGCTTGGTATAGCTGTTTCCAGCTGTTGCAGTAGTAAGTGCTGTAAATACCGTCCTTAGTAAGAACACGTGCTAGAGATTCCTAAAGCAAAGAAAGTGAGGTACTCACGGTTACTTTAAATAATTCTAAGGGTCACAGTTTTTAGCAGTCTTTTCTTTAATTCTCTAGCTACTAAACGGGGGGAATCTATTGGAAGCCCTGTTCATTTGAATTGTTTTTACGGATTTCGACGCGAATTTATTGAGTAGATACGGTAGTGATAATTTACGGTCCGACTGGTATGCGTCATAGTTGCGTAAATTAGTATATTCCACATTGTCCAAAAAAGCCACAGATTACTCGCCCGTTCCCCCCACCCCGGAAACTGTCCTTTCTAATCTTGGTTAAAATTTAAAGAATTTCGTCAACGATCTCACTTCACAACATGAACTACTGCCTTAAACTAATGCATTAAATCCTGATTCTAAACCTGAGCCTAAAACTACACACAAGCGTAAATATAAATCGGTAATTGCGATGTGGGGGTACTGTCCGAGTGCAAAATTTTCGGTAGCTTTTTCAGCAAATTTGTAATTTACGGCCGCGTTATGGTAGTTACTTGATTTTCAGGAAAAATTACCGGGCTTCTGATAGGTTCCTGATCTGTCAGTGGCTGTTGTTCTAGCGGCTTGCTGTCAGCTAAGTCATCAACAATTTTTTATCACCACCGCACAGACTTGGACACGCACGCACTGACGATAGATTAGGAGCCCGCAGGGTCACGCTGTGGAGACGAACCTAAACTGGCAGCATAATTAAGAGTCGTTCTCTGAACCGATCGAGTTTCAGTATTCAGACCCCAAAATTGAAAGTTTGAGCTAGAGAGCTGTAAGTTGGCACACTAATACATACTTATGAGTTATCTTTCAGCTGCAAAGGATTAGTGGATCTGACGCTCCTGTCCTGAGATATAGCCTTCCGAAAATCGGTCTGCTTAACTATGGGACCAAAATTTCAAACTCGAATTTCTCGCTTCATACTCCGAATTCGGACCTAAAAATTGGGGGTTTTAGAGTACTTTTAGACTGCTTTAAGAAACTTTCGTCAAATTTTCGTTTTCAGAAAAAAAATTTTTTTTTCGCCCCCTTTGCGCCCCCCTAGCTCGTCTGGAACCCCCCTACCCAGTTTTTTTTATTTCAGAAAAATGTTGCGCTATCAATTACCTACCGTTTGGTGTGAAGCATTGTTTGCTCAGACCCGAAAAACGTGAGGAAATTGAGGTCAAACATGTCCCGGTCGCAAAATTTTCGCACTTTTCTCAGGTCAAATATTTCCAAGTCCGGTTTTCCACCTACTAGTACGAATTCGGACCTAAAAATTGGGGGTTTTAGAGTACTTTTAGACTGCTTTAAGAAACGTTCGTCAAATTTTCGTTTTCAGAAAAAAATTTTTTTTTCGCCCCTTTGCGCCCCCCTAGCTCGTCTGGAACCCCCCTACCCAGTTTTTTTTATTTCAGAAAAATGTTGCGCTATCAATTACCTACCGTTTGGTGTGAAGCATTGTTTGCTCAGACCCGAAAAACGTGAGGAAATTGAGGTCAAACATGTCCCGGTCGCAAATTTTTTTTAACAACTGTGGCTTTAAGAAACTTTTCTCAAATTTACGTTTTCAGAAAAAAAATTTTTTTCGCCCCCTTTGCGCCCCCCTAGCTCGTCTGGAACCCCCAACCCAGGTTTGGCGGGTCCAGACGAGGTAGTGGGGCGCAAAGGGGGCGAAAAAAAATTTTTTTTCTGAAAACGAAAATTTGGCAAAAATTTCTTAAAGCAGTCTAAAAGTACTCTAAAACCCCCAATTTTTAAGTCCGAATTCGTACTAGTAGGTGGAAAACCGGACTTGGAAATATTTGACCTGAGAAAAGTGCGAAAATTTTGCGACCGGGACATGTTTGACCTCAATTTTCTCACGTTTTTCGGGTCTGAGCAAACAATGCTTCACACCAAACGGTAGGTAATTGATAGCGCAACATTTTTCTGAAATAAAAAAAACTGGGTTGGGGGGTTCCAGACGAGCTAGTGGGGCGCAAAGGGGGCGAAAAAAATTTTTTTTTTCTGAAAACGAAAATTTGACAAAAATTTCTTAAAGCAGTCTAAAAGTACTCTAAAACCCCCAATTTTTAAGTCCGAATTCGTACTAGTAGGTGGAAAACCGGACTTGGAAATATTTGACCTGAGAAAAGTGCGAAAATTTTGCGACCGGGACATGTTTGACCTCAATTTTCTCACGTTTTTCGGGTCTGAGCAAACAATGCTTCACACCAAACGGTAGGTAATTGATAGCGCAACATTTTTCTGAAATAAAAAAAACTGGGTTGGGGGGGTTCCAGACGAGCTAGGGGGGCGCAAAAGGGGCGAAAAAAAATTTCTTTTTTTTGATAACGAAAATTTGTCAAAAATTTCTCAAAGCAGTCCAAAAAGTACTCTAAAACCCCCAATTTTTAAGTCCGAATTCGTACTAGTAGGTGGAAAACCGGACTTGGAAATATTTGACCTGAGAAAAGTGCGAAAATTTTGCGACCGGAACATGTTTGATCTCAATTTTCTCACGTTTTTCGGGTCTGAGCAAACAATGCTTCACACCAAACGGTAGGTAATTGATAGCGCAACATTTTTCTGAAATAAAAGAAACTGGGTAGGGGGGGTTCCAGACGAGCTAGGGGGGCGCAAAGGGGGCGAAAAAAAATTTTTTTTCTGAAAACGAAAATTGACGAAAGTTTCTTAAAGCAGTCTAAAAGTACTCTAAAACCCCCAATTTTTAGGTCCGAATTCCGAGTGTGAAGCGAGAAATTCGAGTTTGAAATTTTGGTCCCATAGTTAAGCAGACCGATTTTCGGAAGACTATATCTCAGGACAGGAGCGTCAGATCCATTAATCCTTTGCAGCTGAAAGATAACTCATAAGTATCTATTAGTGTACCAACTTACAGCTCTCTAGCTCAAAGTTTAAATTTTGGGTCTGAATAGGGCAAAGGACCAAAACGCGATCTGACCAGAGAACGACTCTTAACATGCAGTGGGGCGGCTGGCCACTACATTGTATCACACGTCCTACACTCCTATGCACCTATATAGAAGAGCTGTGGCTGAGTGCCTAGCTACAGACATATCAACCACCCTCTTCCTTCTTGAGCGAAGACATTGGTTGTTCAACTTCTAGCAGATGCGGTGAGCATAGAGAGTTGTGGCGCTTGACATCACGTGTGTCCATTGCCCCTCAAACAGTCCTTGTTGCCCCAACCGGTTGCTTGTTGGCATGCACACCAAAGAGATACAACTCAATGAGGATCAGGGTTTCGCTGGCTTCCTTCCTTGCTTGAGGGATGCGCCAGAGAGATTAGACCATGTCTGCGATCTGGCCATTTGGGGGTGTGACCCCACCCGACTTAGGCCAGACCCCCTGGATGGGGACCCCCGAGACGATTTCGCCGACCCCCCTCCAATTTTTCTGGCAAGTAAATTTTTGAGCAAATTTTTGCAATTTTTTACAATATCAGACAAAAAATTGCCAAAATCGCCCTATAAAAAGCACTTATAGCTGTATTTCAGCCAAATTAGCCGATTTTTAGCCAAAAACTGCGATTTTTTCGATTTTTGAGCGTTTTTATTCCCTATTCCCCTTCCCAAAGTTTTGGCTCAGACCCCCCCGAGCGGTGCCAGCCCCCCAACCCCCCTCTCCCTTTGTCGCATGACCTGTTACATGTATGGCCTAAGTAGCTAAATTTTTAAGCTATCAAAGGTTTCAAGAATCGGACATTAAGAGATTTCATTTTTAAATAATTCTACTACAAAATCTGCCAAAAATTGCATTTTCAGTACAATACACATACACAAATACGCATTGCTTTGTTGAATATGTAAACGGAAATTACCATACACATGTGACAGTAAATCATACACATAGGGGAAATCCAATATCAAACAAGACTACTAAGAGAACTGGGCTCACAAGCAGCGCCATAGAAAAACTCGCCTCATAATGTATCTGGTGGATTCTAAAAGGTGACAGTTCTTCACGTGACAATGCGCGTCGTGCGCTAGATGGCATGGGAGCCAGAAAACTGGTTTTAGTTTAATACAAAAGCGAACGTTTAATTGCAGCCACTCAAACATACGTACAATCCGTTGTGTGGAATCATAGATATCCGTAAGAAAAATCATAGATTACTCAGATTGGCAATCAAATTTCAAATGCATATATCGTGTGGGTAGCAAGAGAGAATGTTGTTACCAGTCGGTGTACCCATATTGATAGTCTATTTAGAGACAGGTTTATAGCAGCAGTTCGTTTGATAACAGGGATGGATATTTTTCCGAAAACACCTCTCCCTGTTATTTTTTTCAGTTTTTTTCGTTTTCAGTTTTTTTCCAAACTTGCGGAACAAAATTTCAGCTAGTGATGTAAAAAATTAATTTAATTGTAATTGAAGTTCGCATAATTGGGCCGGTTTTAATTTCAATTCAGTTAATTTAATTGAATTGAAATAAAAAAAGTTTGGCCATAATTTAATTGTAATTGAATTGAAATTCGCACAGAATTTCAATTATATTTTCAAATATTTCCGATGGTAAATATAAGGAAAAGCGTAAGTATTACAGGTGCAAATGACTTCAAACCAAAACCTATTAGGGTTTTTACCCTATTATATGTTCATTTCTTTTTGTTTTGTAGCATTTCATGCTCTCTTTTCACTTCGTACGTCAGTACAAAGTTGAAACATTGACTTTTGGGCATTCGGCGGGCATCCCGTTTCCTCAGAAGTAGTAACAGATTTTGGTGCAAAATCATAACAACTTCTGTGATTGTGTTTGTACTGAGCTGATACTGAAATGAACTACTGCAACTGTAAATTTTGCCAAAGAAAAGACTGTCTTTTTAACGCCTTTTTAATAGGCAATTTTTAAAAATTTCTCACCCTGGCTGGGCAGCAGTCGAGCCACGCGTTTCTATTTCAATTTTGTATCGACGTTTTTAAGTCCTGGGTAGAAATTGTCTTTTACCACAAAATTACCATGATTTAAAAAAAAATTGGAAAAATAATGGAAAAAATTGCATAATTGTAATTTGCAATGGTTCGATAATTTAATTGAAAATATAATTCTAATTGAAAATAATGGAAAACTAATTCAATTAATCTAATTTAGATTAATTCAAATTAAAAACGGAGTCCATGAATTAATTGTAAATGAATCGAAATTCAAACTCCATAATTATACATCACGAAATTCCAGCTCAAGCTGTGAGTATCCTAGACTGGTTCTATGATTCCCAACGCTTTCTAGCGCCTCCGTGAGACTTTTCAGAACAGAAATACACGTCTTTCATAGATATATATGAAACAGGCATGAAACAGCCCCTGACAGGTTCCATCAATAAACGCGATATGCAAATTTTCTGACAGCCTTTTTGTTTTAGATCGCCAAATTTGGTCTTTTCGTTTTTCTGTCGTTTTTCTAACAGTTTCGAGTCCATCTGGCCTATTGTACATCGCAAAAGTCCATTTTTAACCGAAAAATGACATACATTAGCTATTTTCAACTTGAAATTCAAATTATTTGGGTGAACTAATTACAATTAAATATAATTTATATTAATTTAATTATAATTGAATTAAAATCAAAGCACACGACTAAAATTTGACTGTAATTGAACCGAAGAATGAAATTTTTCTACCACTAGTTCCATGCGTCAATTAGTTTAAATTTGCCACATGATTAATAGTCTATAGTTCTCCCGGGCCCAATCCAGTTTGGCGTAAAAGTTGCTGCCGACACGCTCCAGTTGAAAATTGTGTCGTAATGGGCCTCAGTTTTATACTGCTTAGCTCCGCAGTAATTCTATCTATTCACACTGGTCTCGGAGAGAGAACCTTCCTCAAGGAGTGCTATCAACAGAAATGCCAACGTGAAGGAGCTTGGTCTTGCGCTTGTTTCTGCCGACACAATGGCACGAGTGCTCCTTGTTTACTCGACTGTCATGTCGACATGTCGCGTGACTGTCCACCAGCCGACTGTGGAAAGAGCGCCCTGGTGAAGGGCCTGGAGTGTCGTCAGGCTAAAAGAGTGGAAAACCTGATGGACGAGGTGGTACTGGAAGGACGTCTGCGATCTAAGGAGGACAGTAAGGGCAACAGCTTCCGAAAGATCGACGAAGACATTGATGTGAAGAAGAATGTTCAAACCAGACTGCAGCAGTTGTACAAAGGAGTTGCAGTGCTGGGCGCTGAGGTGGTTTCGCAGCAACTGAAGGGCGGCAACACAGTGATCAGAGGCAAAGACACAGATCAGTCTATCATTGGAGATCGTCAGCTATCCCCAAAAAGGTATTATGTTGGTGTCTTTGCCGACAACCTGGACAAGAAGGTCGGACGTGTTCAGTTCAAGCGCAACGATGCCTGGAAGGCAATGCAGACATTCAAGCGCAAAAACTCGGCTGGGCGCCTTATTTCCCATGAGGAATATCGGTCGGTCATTCATCTTAACAGCAATGACACGGCGCAACCTGCTTTCTATGTTAGCTACTTTGACGATTCTGGTGACCTGCCTGTCCAACCAACTGGTATAATTGACAAGGCGGGAAATATCCTTGACCAGTGGGACGGTCTTCAAGTCACACCCATCCCAAGTGGGGAAGGGCCAGGTGGGAACCGGAAAACTGGCAGGTACTACTACGGACAGGACGGCCGACCTCATCTGAGAGTGACAGAAGTGTGGCGCACTTGCAAACTAGAAAGTGAAGACGTGCGCACCATCCATATGAAGTGGGGCCGAGCTAACTCCACAGACAAAGCACATGAGTTCATTTGCCATCAGCAGAAAGAACAAGCTGCAAATGGCGCCTACGCTCCTCTAAACGATGCTCATTACCATGCCCAGAAGGTGGTTCACATGTTCCGTTCATGGTATCAACAGTTTCCTATTCCTATCAACTCCAAACCAATCAAGCTCAGAGTTCACTACAGAAAGGACTTCGACAATGCCTTCTGGAATGGAGACTCGATTTTCATTGGAGATGGATCCGGCCTTTTTTACCCATTGGTTTCATTGGATGTGATTGCTCACGAAATTGCGCATGGACTCACCAAACGCACTTCTAACCTTGAGTACCACCACCAATCGGGGGCTCTTAGTGAGTCTTTCTCTGACATGGCTGGCAAAGCGGCTGAGCGGTATGTTAGAGGCAAGGATGCAGTGAATTGGGGAGTGGCATATGAGGCAACCAAAAGCAACAGACCACTACGATGCATGGACCACCCACCCTGCGACTCGAAGTCGATCGACCATGTCAAGAACTACAGAAGTGACATGAATGTTCACTATTCGAGCGGCGTCTTCAACAAGGTCTTCTATTTGTTGTCTCAGAAGTTTACCTATGGCGTCTGGGATGCCTTCGACCTGTTCTTCATCGCAAACACCAAGTTCTGGAGCAAGAACACAAATTTTGTGGATGCCGCTGAGTTGGTGCTGAGAGCTGCTGAAGAATTAAAGGATGGCTACCACCTGCCTTGGGGATTCACTTGGATGAGAATCGGAGATGTGGTTGATGCCTTTGAGCAGGTTGGCATTCATTGCCAAAAAAGAAATGACTTATGGCGCTGCAAAACATGAACTAATATATGGGCTATTTAGATAGCTAGTCTGGTATGCTTGTGGCAAAATTATACAGTGTTGGCCAAAAAAACGCCAGGCCGGGTTGCCCGAAGAAACATCAAATGGCGGTTAATCCATCAATTTTGGAACGAACATAAAAACGTTTTATCTTGATTAATACTATCAGGGATGGATATTTTTTCGAAAAAACCTGGGCCTGCTTTTATCACTTTCTTGTCGGTTTTTTCCAAAATCGCGAAAAAACTCCAGGTCAAGTTCTATGTAAGTACTCTAACCTGGTTTTATTATTCCTAACGCTTTTTAGCGCCTTCCTGAGTCTTTTCAGTACAGAAATACACGACTTACAAGGTACAAATCACGAAACAGGCGTGAAACAGTCCCTGACGGGCTCCATCAATACACGCCATATGCAAATTTTCTTACAGCAGTTTGCCTTTTTTTGATTGCCAAAATTTGGTCTTTTCTGCTGTTCTTCTAACATCTACAGTTGGTTTTTTTTAGTCAGTCTTGCCTATTATACTTACTACATTGCAAAAGTCCATTTTTTAAACTGAAAATGACATAAATTAGGTATTTTTAGCTTGAGTTTTCTGCGCGGTTTATGCTTTTTTCTGACCCTTACAAAAACGGTTTTTTTTTTCGAAAGAAAACTGAAAAACACCGAAAAAAACGCACGTCACATCCATTATTTTAATTATTATTATAATTATTATAATTATTATTATAATTATTATAATGATTATTATAATTAGCCTTACGTCAGTTTTTGCAAAATACTAGCCTGATGGTATTCTATTCCATAGCACTGAGTTGCATTTAGCCCTGCTGAACTGGAGAGACAGGAAACTTCCAGACGCCAAATTTACCAACCGCCAAATTAATCGACGTTAATCGATCTTTGTATGACTTTAATTCCTGCAAAAGACAATCCTCTAGCCATTTGAAGTTATTCGGAAAACCGGGAAGACGTAAGGCAGACTTTTTAGCCTACAGTGCATTACTGTTATAAAATCAGCAGTAAAACTGGTGTGATGGTGCTGTGCTCACATGTCTTTTATGACCAAAAGAGAAATTTAACAGTTGGCTGCAATTGATCATCAAAAGGGAAAATGCTGTCACCTTAGATGGGCGACCAGATTCATCAACTCCAGACCAGACTCGTGGTCCATTTCGCGAAAAAAAATCTAAATCAACAATCCGCACATGTACATAGACATACTGTAGTTGTAGCTCATCATTAAAGAAAATTAGCAATATATTACTGGATTGCACACTGGATTGCACACTGTAAACAACACAATTCGGTCAGTTTTGAATCGAATTCGGAGATTTTTGGCACACGTATTGTACTGTCGATCTTGCACATAGCACACAAACCTGGTCCTGGTTGCCGCTGTTTAACACGAGTTAAATGCTTATTTTGTTTTTTATTTTCAGTTTTGCAAACAATTTCTCAGTTTCATTTGATGTTTCCCATGATAGGCGTCCGAATTGTCTTTTTTGCTGTTTACAGACTTAGTCAGAGAGGTCAAGTGGTCATTTATCTTGGCCAATTGAGCAGTCATCCCCTCTGTCTTCTCGTCAAGAGGACAGGCTTGTGGCAGACTTTCCTGCACCGCAGGTGGCACAGTCATTGTTGCCTTGTTCGGTGTAGCATCACGTCCTGTTTCAGCCAACGCAACTGAGCAGAGAAGGAGCATTTGGGGCAAACAGATGCTATTAGAGAGTCAGGATTGTTCAGTCGGGCCATCATTTCCTTCCGAAACGAGGCTGACGTCTTTTCACCAAAGGCAGAGTTCTGGAAGCAGTCAGTATGGCAGTAGTCCGCATAGCAGAAAGAGCACCAAACGAAAGATCGATCAGCCGTAGTGAGACAAACAAGGCAAACACTGTTCTTTTTCTGCATTTCACTCAGGGTGAAAGGGCGAAAGGGTGAATGGCTGACGCATTAGACCAGGCGTGCCGCTTCCTAATTTTAGCGGTGATCCCTGAGGCCTACTTAGGATTAAACTTACACTGAAGCAAACAAGTATATAACTGCAGTTTGCTTGGTGGTCAAATCATACCGATGGTCACAACCTCGTGGACCAATGATCACTGCTGAACTCCTAAATCTTCCGCGTATCAGTTGTGTGTCAAGAACAGGCTACTCATTCCAGCTTGGGTCGATGTCCTCAACTGTTTTGTCCGAAATTCTGGCACCTCTTCACCAACAGCGAACAACCGAGTCCCTCTGGCAACAAACTGAATGAATCTCATTTCTGAATCATCCAACCAACTTCAGACCATGTGTTGTAATGATTACTAGCCAAAGTCAAAGTCATAGTTAATTCTTTTGTGATATCGCAGTCAAACGGACACATAGTCAAAATCAAAGTCATAGTTGATACTTTTGTCATATCGCAGTCAAACGGACAGGTAGTCAAAGTCAAAGTCATAGTTTTGAGCCAAGTGACTGGGTGCTGAATGGACCGGCAACGTCGGTGTGCATTAGTTGGAGCGGTCGAGTGGCACGACGTTTGGACTGCTTGGGGAATGGGGCTCGTTTGATCCTCCCTTCTGCGCACGCATCACAAAACGAAAAATCCGATTTGGATGGCCGTTTCAGATCAGTGACCAAGCCGAGTAGATGCACCACCTCCGAGCGTCCCAAATGACCGAGCCGTTGGTGCCATACGTCTGGAGTGACTCGAGCAACAGCAGCTGAAACATCAGCCGACAGACAATGCTTACCAAGTAAGGTGCCTTGCACGCTGTCCATAGCTGCAGAGGGCACAATCGATTGCGTCAAGGAGCTGTCACTGAGTTTCGATTTGACCGAATTCTGAGGCTCGCCCGCCAGCCGCGTCGTTGGCTCAGTGGGTAGCTTGCTGCCTCTGAGTCACGGCGGCCCCTGCATCCCTAGCGGTTGTAGTGGTTCATCCTCTCGGCGTGGCAAGTTTCTTGCTGCAAAGAGTTGGTCGTCGGCATAAAGCTCCACCCAGGCCACCGAAAGCTGGTTACAGCAAGTAGATAAAATGGGAACCAACTGGATCTGCCATTGCACCGAAGCCGCTCCTACAGCATGCCAACGTTGGAGAAAGATCAATGACGTCAGGAGTTGTCCACGGAAACCGACCAGGCCGGGGGGCCTCTCTCACACCAGGGGCGGACCTAGCGGACGTTGGGAGCCGACATCACCATGACGTCAACGCGCCAGGGACTTTCTTAAGTACCTGGCGCCCAGCAGCATGGCTAGGAGTGGCTGGCAGTGAAAGAAGGGCAACGTCCGAGATGACGAATCACGTGGAAGCGAAATGGACCTCGAGTCTGATCGCAGGCTGTAAGGCCCCCCGCACATCGGATCGGATCGGAAGTCGGGTGGGGGGCAGACCCCCAGACCCCCCTGTTACATGTATGGCCGAAGTTGTTTTTTCGAAAAATATCCGTCCCTGCTTCAATACAAAACACTGCTTACTTACTTGCATTCACTGCACACTGAAGTTTAAGGTTTTACCTAATCTTACGTTGGAAAGACGTTACTAGGCTGGCATTTGTTTAACAGCCTGCGGCAAACAAGAAAACGGCACAGTTAAAGTGAGTCCGTCAGTCGTTCTGGGCCAAGTGCTCGGCCGTAAACGATATGCTGTGCTTGTTTTTCGTCACATTCTTTCTCTCCACCAATGTGCTCGCCTGTGACCCTTTCTGGTGCATGGTGAGACCAGGGCCATGCTGTCAGTCCACAACCAGACAACCAAAAGGACCAAGTGCTCTGGATGAATCGGAGATTAGAGAGGCTGAAGGTGTTCAGCCCGACAAGGACCCCATCTTCTCTTCAGACAATGACTTGTTTGAAGGTTTGTATGAATTAAAATTTCTGGAACAACAGCATAGATAAGTATAGTATGCTTGTGATCTTCTGGAAGAGTCTATCGTTGTCTCATCTTTGTCTACTATATGTAAATGGATCACTAAACTTAGGTGACATAGAAGGCACTGATAGCAGGCAGGTCGTGGTGCAAACTTTGCTGATGTGGGGGCCTTCTTCGACCCAACCAAAAACCATCTCTGGAAAGCTGCAATCACTAACAAAATGGGACTATGGCCTCAACATATAGTCCCATATCTGATTTCCAGTGATTTCAATTATGAAGAACGAAAGGTCATTGGAGCTGCAATATACGATTTCCATCAACACACATGCTTGCGGTATTGTTTTTACTTCAGAGTTACCATTCAATTCTGACATGAAACGCTAAATACTCAATAACCCTCACATGATACCGTGATAAATCCCTATTTTTTACAACTTTTTTGTGTTTTATATTTGTTGGTCGCACAATGGAGTCTGACTATATTTACATAACGCGTGGTCTAACCAAGCGTGGTTGTTGGTCGTACATAGGGCGCCAATGGTTTGGGCGGCAGGCACTTTCACTTGACTATGGCTGTGTGCACAAAGGTGTTGTCATACATGAGCTGATGCATGCTGTAGGTGAGCAATATTTGCATACAACCTTGCATTGCATTTTGTGCAACACTCAGTTAAAGGATTCTTCCATGAGCAATCCAGAACTGATCGAAATCAGTTTGTGACAATTCATTGGCAAAATATCAAGGACGGCAAGGAGAGCAACTTCGAAAGCTACGGGTCGGATGAGGTTACTCATCTGGGCACAGGCTACGACTACAACTCTGTGATGCACTATGGCGAGAAGGAATTCTCACGGAATAACCGTCCAACCATCACCCCCACGTACGGTGGCTACTCGATTGGGCAGAGAACAGGTCTCAGCACAAGCGACATGCAACGGCTGGACACACTGTACCACTGTGGACCATGTGAGATTTAGTATTATTTTGTGGAAAAAAGAATTTTCATACTTGTTTGCTTCAGTGTAAGTTTAAGCCTAAGTAGGCCTCAGGGATCACCGCTAAAATTAGGAAGCGGCACGCCTGGTCTAATGCGTCAGCCATTCACCCTTTCGCCCTTTCACCCTGAGTGAAATGCAGAAAAAGAACAGTGTTTGCCGTGTTTGTCTCACTACGGCTGATCGATCTTTCGTTTGGTGCTCTTTCTGCTATGCGGACTACTGCCATACTGACTGCTTCCAGAACTCTGCCTTTGGTGAAAAGACGTCAGCCTCGTTTCAGAAGGAAATGATGGCCCGACTGAACAATCCTGACGCTCTAATAGCATCTGTTTGCCCCAAATGCTCCTTCTCTGCTCAGTTGCGTTGGCTGAAACAGGACGTGATGCTACACCGAACAAGGCAACAATGACTGTGCCACCTGCGGTGCAGGAAAGTCTGCCACAAGCCTGTCCTCTTGACGAGAAGACAGAGGGGATGAGTGCTCAATTGGCCAAGATAAATGACCACTTGACCTCTCTGACTAAGTCTGTAAACAGCAAAAAAGACAATTCGGACGCCTATCATGGGAAACATCAAATGAAACTGAGAAATTGTTTGCAAAACTGAAAATAAAAAACAAAATATGCATATAACTCGTGTTAAACAGCGGCAACCAGGACCAGGTTTGTGTGCTATGTGCAAGATCGACAGTACAATACGTGTGCCAAAAATCTCCGAATTCGATTCAAAACTGACCGAATTGTGTTGTTTACAGTGTGCAATCCATTATAAGGAAGATTTTTTGATTTTTAACTTTCAAGGTCCAAAAATTCGATTTGGGCCTTTTTTCTCGATTGTTTTCTTTAATCAAAACCAAAAACATAGCGCTACATTTCCACGAAATAAAACAGTTAGATACGCGACTGTGGGGGGTCAAATGGGTCCCGGAAGGGGTTCGAAAAAATTTGTTTCTCTGCAATGCAGTCGAGTAGGCAATCATTTGAAAGAGAATAATTTTCTGATTCTAAATATGCAATTCGCAAGTTCCTACGATCATTTGGTCCCGAGGTATAACTCGAAATCTGAGAGAGGGTCGAAAAAGTGACCCTCTCAAAAATGACCGCGAAGGTGATAAAATGTCTTTTTAGGTCAAATTATACCAAAATACAAAATTTTAACCAAATACCGAAACAAAAAGTTGAGATTTGTCCGGGAAGAGTCGACCCTTATATAAACCAGCTCTTAATATATGCGTGCATACAATTTTTATTCTCACTCCGCTATTTCATCTCCATATTATCATTTGCGCCTGCTCGAACGTGGTTGATCGACAGAGCCCAATTATTCAAATTAGGTGGCAATATCTTCAAGCGGAACAGCGCTGACAACGCCTTCCTGAAATTGATTGCTTTTCTTATATTGATTTTTACAGATGAATGAAATTTTTCTCAAAGGGGAACCTAAAAAAATCACAGTTTTGAAACTGACTCTGACTGTAAAGAGTTCTGTAGAAATTGCAATAAATATTTTAAATAGGATTTTAGAAACAAAAGCATCTTTTTCAACCAAAGCACTTTTCTTGTAGAAATCTAAACGTTGCTGCAATTGAAAGTAATCATTACCTCACTTCGGGCTGTCGTTTCAGCAAAATCAGCACGTTGAACAGCGGGTCCAAATTTGAAATCACAAAGAACACCGTAGAAACGTCATTCAGCTTGAACGATATCAACAGAAACCCGCCCAACTGAATAGGCAAATTGAACACAAGCAATGTGCACAGTGCACTCAGTGCCAAGCTTTTGGTCAATTTTCGCTGAATTTTCCGCTGACTGTCCTGCTGCTCACCTGAACTGCGGTGTGCGCCCTTGCGATAGAGCCAAACAACAAGCACATACACAGCGACCGCTGTCAACTGAACCCAGAGAGTGAAATCCATGTAATAGCTGCCCAAAAATGGGTGGATTTGTTTCATCACAGCGGCCGGACGACATCGCAGACTCGTTTCAAGCCCCTCCGCTAGCATAAGTGCAGGTACATGTGGGGAGAGCACACCCAGAACCAGTGGCGTATCCAGGGGGGGGGTGTAGGGTGTGTACACCCCCCCTTTGCGGTGGAGGTAGGAAGAAAAAGTCTGTCAAAAATATAAGAAACTAATTAATTATGTACTAAAACTGTCTATTTTGTGCTCAGAATGCCTTCTAAATGTGGTTTTGAAGGCCAAATTTTCAAAATTTTCTCGCCCTGGTCGGGCAGAAGCCCAACCAGGCCATTATAAACTACTAAAACTTGTAATTTCTGTTAATTTTAAGCTCGGAATGCGTTTTAAACGCGTTTTTGAAGGCTAATTTTGCTAAATTTTCTTACCCTGGTTGGGCAGCGGCCCAACCAGGCACTTTCAAAATTTTACACCCCCCCCCTTTCCAAAATCCTGGATACGCCACTGCCCAGAACAAAAGACACAGAGGCGGTCACACACACAGTCCACAAAGCGTAACCTCTCTTTTGTTTGTAATAAGCCACTGGCGAACCTACAGCGAAGACTCGGTCCAGTGATACCACCAGCTCCATCAGAGCTACCATTGGCCAGGAAAAGGTAAAGAGCATGGTGTGAGGTAGGAACAGACACCTGTTCAGACAGATGCCATCGGCTAGACGCTCGGTGGCTGCCAAAGCCAGGAAGTACACAGCTAAATACACTGGACATCTCTGCTCATTCTGATACAGCTATGTACCGTATAGTGCTGTTTATAGTACCCGGGTACTATATATGGCACTTAGGGTTTTGTGAAAATAATATTGAATCCATTTATACATGTAGTACCCGGGTACTATATATGGCACCTATGAAATCTGCTCTATAAGAAACTAGCAATAGTATGAGAAGTTATTTGCTCAAATTACCGATTTGATGTAAAAAATAGGTTATGTGGATGCATCAGAACCTCGTATGATTGCATTATCTACTTTTTTCTTCATACAAACAAGATTTACCACCAAAAATACTGTGTTTTTCGCACATTTTGTATTTAAAACAGCTCATTTCAGAATAAAAATCTGTCTCCATTTATAGTACCCGGGGTACTATAAGCGGCACTTAGTGCCATTTATAGTACCCGGGGTACTATAAATAGGGGGGTACTATAGACAGCACTATACGGTAGGTAGACTGTGAACTTTGTACCACTGCTAAATCATACAGGTGCAATGGTTTACCTGCGCAAAAGTAGGCAGCTCCAAACAAGCCATCAGCCAGCAGTTTTCCACTAATGAAGACATACTCTTTGCGCTTTCTTAAAGCTTCTTGATAGACTATGCTGGCGAATGTGACTAGATTCAGACTGCCAAAAACCAAGCCTTGAGCCAAGTAGGCCACAAACAAGGCGGCTTCTCTGGATAGATTGACCGATGTAGTAGTATTTGAAGTCATCGAGCTATTATCCCTGTGCAGCGTACCGATAGGGCAGTTGTTATTTGGCAGTCAGAAGAACAGAAACACAAAATGGCAAATCGAGCGGACGGTTTAAGTTAATGTGCTACTCCTAAAAATGTTGTGAACTTCTATTGATGAGGAGCGTGAGAGTTTTACAGAGTTTGTTGTATTGTCAGCATGAACAATCTATAATTTCTACACAACTCTGTACTATGTGGTTGACCCTATATCAGAAAGAAATATTTTGAAATCACTCCTGAAAGCTGATTTAGCTGTTTCGCCAATGTTAATCTACCAAAATGCTTTGTAGTATCCGAAAATTCCCCCAACTGGTCCAGTTACTGTAAAATAAAACTAAGGGGTTACTACATTAGCAGTTGGGTACATAATTGTTGTTCTAAATGGCATACTTTAAAATAAATTATTCTAGCATAATAACCTATTAAAATTTGACATTTTTAGGGAACTTCGAAATTTTAATGAAAAATACCCGATTTATACCCGATACCCGGGTATTTTTAAAATACCTACCCATACCCGGGTATGGGTATTTTAAAAAATACCTACCTATACCCATACCCAATTCAAATTCGAATACCCGTAGCAACAGTATTTAAATATCAGGTTCATTTATTTGTCGAACTTCCTGCTACAATCTGTGTTGATTAACAACAGATTAGTGCTTTGATTCTAGAAGCTGCGGATCTCTTAACTATGGGATTTTCACTCATGTTTTTGAAATTCCACCATTTTAGTGCCCTTTGAGCTACAGGGCTGCCTGCGTAGTATGTTATGCCCAATAGCAACACCAATCATTCCTGCAAGTTTCAGGCCTGTACTCCATGTATTACCGAAAAAAAAAATTTGCGTGGACCACCCTCATTCCTAGTTTTTGGGTCATAAAACCAGTACGAGTTAGAATTTTGTCACTAAACTTACAGAATATTTAGCCAACCATGTTGTTAATTTTTGCTGAAAATTTGAGCCAAATCAGTAAAGAAGTGACTGAGAACGAAACAATTGAGTAAAGGCCGAAAAAGCGATGCGACATTTTTGCCGGCCCGTCTAAACGGGCCGGCTATATGTTGGCCCGCTCGTTTTTGTGATTCAAAATTTGCAATGGTTTTGCAATTTTACGCGAAACACCTAAGATATATTGTTTGTCTCTGGCCAAAGATGTGCTTTTTATTCCGGTTTTTGAATTGATCAATTAATTAGTGAGAAAATCGTGCAAATGTAATGAGCTCTATAGCGGCCTCTATTATTAAATCTGGGGTGGACGAGCGCAAGCTGGCGTCCCTTATCTGTGTAATCTAATCGCTTCTAAGCGCAGCTCTGCCATTGCGGCAAAGCATACGCTCCTGCTAGGTTAGCCTAGCTCCGTGCTCTTGCTGCAACGTTGAGCCGTTGCTTGACAGAAAGCCTCTCTTAAGGAGAGGTGCAGTTTCGACGGAGGCACACGACTCTGCTGGGTCCCTTCCTAGCTCCCGTGCTTTCCTGTCGCGTCGACAGCGTCTGTTCGACGTTAAACTGCATTTCTGTCGGCATTGGCACACTTCTTGCCATGTTTTCCCAGCTCCGTGCTTTTGTTGACACATCTGAGCCAGCTAGAGCAGTGGCACACGAATCTGCTGGGTAGTTCCTAGCTCCGTGCCTGTCTGCCGCGTCGATAGCGTCTGTTCGACGTGTAGCTGCGTTTGGTGTAGTCGGCCTCGGCTCAAGCACACGATCTTGCTGGGATAACTGGCTCAGTGCCTTTTGCCTGATCGAAATTCATGATTTGCTTGACTCATAATGCTACTCTCTGACCATTATTTGACTCAAAAGCAGCAGAAAACGCTGGTTCAGAGCTTGATTTGACTTAAAAGCAGCAGAAAACGCTGGTTCAGACCGTGATTTGACCGAAAAGCTGCAGAAAACGCTGGTTCAGAGCTTGATTTGACTCAAAAACAGCAGAAAACGCTGGTTCAGACCGTGATTTGACTGAAAAGTAGTGTTTCCGATCAAATTAAAATTAAATAACAAAATTAAATTGTTTTGGCCAAAATCACCTAGTAAATAGCAATTTAATAATAAATTAAATTTCTCGCGATGACTGCTGAACAAATTAAAATTATATTAAAATTCGTAAAATTGGCCTAGAAATTTGATATAAATTTGATATAAATTTGCTTGTTTTCGCAGCTTCACTAACCAAACTCTGGCTACAAAATAACAAGTTCAGTCTAAAGATGACCTTGTTCATGCTTATAGCAAAGATATCAACTCATTAAATGTTAATTTGTAGACCATTTGTCGCCATGTAAAAAAAGGTGAACTCATTTTTGACTGACACGACCCAGGTTTTGAACTGTTTCCTCAGGAATTGAGTATTGATTTTAGCAAATTTATATTTAATTCATATCAAATAACAAATTTGTATCAAATTAAATTTCAGAATTTGGGTACCAAGCAAATTAATAGCAAGTTATTTTCTTCTGAAGGCTGAGCAAGCAATTTAATAGTTATTTAATTTCAAAATAAATTTACTCGGAAACACTACTGAAAAGCTGCAGAAAACGCTGGTTCAGAGCTTGATTTGACTCAAAAGCAGCAGAAAACGCTGGTTCAGACTGTGATTTGACAGAAAAGCTGCAGAAAACGCTGGTTCAGAGCTTGATTTGACTCAAAAGCAGCAGAAAACGCTGGTTCAGACCGTGATTTGACCGAAAAGCAGCAGAAAACGCTGGTTCAGAGCTTGATTTGACTCAAAAGCAGCAGAAAACGCTGGTTCAGACCGTGATTTGACTGAAAAGCTGGAGAAAACGCTGGTTCAGGGCTGGATTTGACTCAAAAGCTGCAGAAGACACTGGTTGATACCATGATTTGACATAAAACTACAGAAAACGCTGGTTCATACCATGATCTGACTCAAAAGCAGCAGCAAACGCTGGTTCAGACCATGATTTCACTTAAAAGCAGCAGAAAACTATGTTTACTCGCTGGTTCAGACAATGATTTGACTAAAAAATCTGCAGAAAACTCTAGTTCAGAGCTGTTTCAGAGCTTGATTTGTTTGACTCAAAAGCAGCAGAAAACGCTGGTTCAGAGCTTGATTTGACTCAAAACCTGAAAAGCTGCAGAAAACGCTGCTTCAGAGCTTGATTTGACTCAAAGCAGCAGAAAACGCTGGTTCAGACCGTGATTTGACTGAAAAGCAGCAGAAAACGCTAGTTCAGAGCTTGATTTGACTCAAAAGCAGCAGAAAACGCTGGTTCAGACCGTGATTTGACTGAAAAGCAGCAGAAAACGCTAGTTCAGACCGTGATTTGACCGAAAAGCAGCAGAAAACGCTGGTTCATACAATGATTTGACCCAAAACTGCAGAAAACGCTGGTTCATACAATGATTTGACTCAAAAGCTGCCGAAGACGCTGGTTGATACCATGACTTGACATTAAACTACAGAAAACGCTGGTTCATACCATGATCTGACTCAAAAGCAGCAGCAAACGCTGGTTCAGACCATTATTTGACTCAAAATCAGCAGAAAACTATGTTTACTCGCTGGTTCAGACAATGATTTGACTAAAAAATCTGCAGAAAACTCTAGTTCAGAGCTGTTTCAGAGCTTGATTTGTTTGACTCAAAAGCAGCAGAAAATGCTGGTTCAGAGCTTGATTTGACTCAAAAGCTGAAAAGCTGCAGAAAGCGGTGCTTTAGAGCTTGATTTGACTGAAAAGCTGGAGAAAACGCTGGTTCAGAGCTGGATTTGACTCAAAAGCTGCAGAAAACGATGTTTACTCGCTGGTTCAGACAATGATTTGACTAAAAAATCTGCAGAAAACTCTAGTTCAGAGCTGGTTCAGAGCTTGATTTGTTTGACTCAAAAGCAGCAGAAAATGCTGGTTCAGAGCTTGATTTTACTCAAAAGCAGCAGAAAACGCTGGTTCAGAAAGTGATTTGACTGAAAAGCTGCAGAAAACGCTGGTTCACAGCTTGATTTGACTCAAAAGCAGCAGAAAACGCTGGTTCAGACCGTGATTTCACTGAAAAGCTGCAGAAAACGCTGGTTCACAGCTTGATTTGACTCAAAAGCAGCAGAAAACGCTGGTTCAGACCGTGATTTCACTGAAAAGCAGCAGAAAACGCTGGTTCAGACAATGATTTGACTTAAAAGCAGCAGAAAACGCTGGTTCAGAGCTTGATTTGACTGAAAAGCAGCAGAAAACGCTGGTTCAGAGCTTGATTTGACTTAAAAGCTGCAGAAAACGCTGGTTCAGAGCTTGATTTGACTGAAAAGCAGCAGAAAACGCTGGTTCAGAGCTTGATTTGACTTAAAAGCTGCAGAAAACGCTGGTTCAGAGCTTGATTTGACTCAAAAGCAGCAGAAAACGCTGGTTCAGAGCTTGATTTGACTGAAAAGCAGCAGAAAACGCTGGTTCAGAGCTTGATTTGACTTAAAAGCTGCAGAAAACGCTGGTTCAGACAGTGATTTGACTTAAAAGCAGCAGAAAACGCTGGTTCAGACAGTGATTTGACTTAAAAGCAGCAGAAAATGCTGGTTCAGAGCTTGATTTGACTTAAAAGCAGCAGAAAACGCTGGTTCAGACTGTGATAATGACTCAAAAGCTGCAGAAAACGCTAGTTCATACCATGACTTGACTCAAAACTGCAGAAAACGCTGGTTCATACTGTGACTTGACTCAAAACTGCAGAAAACGCTGGTTCATACAATGATTTGACCCAAAACTGCAGAAAACGCTGGTTCATACAATGATTTGACCCAAAACTGCAGAAAACGCTGGTTCATACCATGATTTGACTCAAAACTGCAGAAAGCGCTGGTTTATACCATGATTTGGCTAAAAACTGCAGAAAACGCTGGTTCATACCATGATTTGACTCAAAACTGCAGAAAACGCTGGTTCATACCATGATTTGACTCAAAACTGCAGAAAGCGCTGGTTTATACCATGATTTGGCTAAAAACTGCAGAAAGCGCTGGTTTATACCATGATTTGGCTAAAAACTGCAGAAAACGCTGGTTCATACCATGATTTGACTCAAAACTGCCGAAA
Source organism: Sabatieria punctata (assembly GCA_030248155.1). Taxonomy (NCBI): domain Eukaryota; kingdom Metazoa; phylum Nematoda; class Chromadorea; order Araeolaimida; family Comesomatidae; genus Sabatieria; species Sabatieria punctata. The sequence goes on along the minus strand of JASANB010000855.1, from coordinate 28,471 downwards.
ACGCTGGTTCTTACCATGATTTGGCTAAAAACTGCAGAAAACGCTGGTTCTCTAAATCTGCAGAGTACGCTATTTACTCTCCGGTTCAGACCTTCACTTGACCCAAAAGTGTACTTTAGAAAACGCTGCTGACTGGCAAATGGGCGGCCGCAAAATTTCGAAAAATCAAGGGAGCTGGGACAAGCAAGGTGTAGCCAATGGTGAAACGGAAGCATTGACTCCTGCCGCCGGTCCTGTCTCAGTCAGCAAAGCTGTACAGTACAGCTCCAGTGTCACAAGGCCAGTGAAGACCTTCTATCATTGGAGAATAACTAGTATGCATGTTGTGATTTGTATAGTGTATTGTGTCAGGCTTTATACTCTTCCTGCCATCTGAAAGTACAGTATGTTAAGTGTTTCAATGTAACGGTATTGTAAGTCAGTTCTGTTTGCTTTCGATCCTCAGGTCGATGAACGTTTTTTATTTGTTTAATCGGTTTTGTGTTTATACTGTGCATGCATATGAATTAGTGTACATTTATAATGTGTAGAACAGAATATTGCCTTCACTAAAAGGAAGCAGTGCGTTTAGATCAGCTTTGTTACCTTTGGGCCGGCTTAAAATTTCATAATTTAAAATAGCCCCAAAAAGAGCACTACAGTATGTAATAGAACACCTTTTTTGATATGCTGCTTGTTTTGATCTATACTGTATTTTGTTGTGTACAGCAACAAGTGGTAAAATAGGTCTAAAAAGCCTGCCTCTTATAACAAAAGTAGTCATAGTCAAACGGTTTGACTACCTGGTCTTCGTTTGACTACGTATTTATGGTAACGAAGGTAGTCAAACTTTGACTTTGACTACCTCTCCGATCGGTCAGAAATCGGAGCTCGGAAAAAATTGGTAGCGTTTTCACAGAGTTTATTAATTAGTTTTATGCAGCAGAAGAGTCTCACTACACAAACTCACAGACTGATGACCACAGCTGAACTACTATCTCTTTTATGTATGAGTTGTTGTTTGAGTAGAGTCCATCTATTTGTTTTTGGATCGAACACCTCCACTGTTTTATTTGCATCTTTGTCTTCTCCACCAACCGCAAACAGTCGAGTCCCGTCCGATAACAAACTGAAGAAATATCTGATCTTATTCATTGATGGAATTAGAGTCCAAGTGTTGCTGACTGGGTTGTAGCGCTCACACGAGGAGAGACCAAATCCACCGCACACATAGATGTGGCCGTTAAGCACTGTGGCTGAGTGAGCTTCTCGTTTTGTATGCATGGGAGCGACGGCTGTCCAAGAATTTGACGTTGGAGAGTAGCTCTCCACTCTACTCAGATCTACACCTCCATTCCACCCTCCGATGGCGTAGATCTGTCCCTCAACTGCCACCAATGCCAGGTCGTCTCTCTGAGTTGCCATCGAGGCAGTTGAGTGCCAGTTGTTTTGGTCCAACCGCTCACACGATGACAACTGCTTCCAGAATCCTCCGTCTCTGTATTGTCCACCACACACATAGATTATTCCATCCAGAACAGTGCTGGCATGAGTGTATCGACGTTGTTGCATGTGAGGAGCAGTCGAGAGTTGGTTGGTTGAGGAGTCAAAGGTGAGCACACTCTTCGGACTGCTTCCACCCAATCCTCCAATGATGTAGACAGTTCCATTCAAGAACTCAGAAGTGTGCCATTGTCTGGTCTGAGGCAGTTGAACGTTGAGCAGATAGTTTTTGTCTGGATTGTCTGGGTAATACACTTCCATCGATCTCTTTGCTTCATCATCATAACCGCCACTGATCAGAAAGCCAAAGGGAACAGCTGAAAGAAAGAGAATGGAGGGTTGGTAGAAGACTGACTGTAAATGGAGTTAAACAGTTATTTCTTGGTATTTAGCATTGCACCCATTCCATTGATCAGAGTGCAGTTATTGTATGTGAATAAAAATTCAAAACGCACATTGTTACTAAAATTGACTGAATTATAGTAAACTATCCATAAAAAGGTCCGAGGGTTGGGGACGGGCAGTTTAGGCTGTTGGCGTGGCACCTTTATTAAATAAACGGCTAAAATTCGTAATTTTAAGCAGTCGAACAGCGTTTAAGAGCTAGAAACAAATATAAAATGAGAAAAAAGTCGTAGCTAAAAATCATGGATTTGCTTCATTTAGCCGCGAAAACTGGCTCAGAAATCACTTTAAATGGCCATTGGTAACCTAATTTGGTGTTTCCTCCGCTGACATCGCTGTTTTTAGAAGCTTTCTGTCATTATTATTGTTTTTAGCTCTTAAGCGCTTTTAACAGCCTAAATAGTGATTTTTTAGCCTTCTTATTTAATACAACGTGATTATTATTTTAGTACAGGTATAGTTTTAGTACAGCGATGAATATTTTGTCCGAAAAAACCTCGCCCTGTTTTTTTCTGTTTTTTTTTAGTTTTTTTTTCCAAAATCGCAGAAAAAACTCAAGCTTAAGTTCTGGGTATGCTAGCCTGGTTTTACGATTCTAACGCTTTCATGCGCCTTCCTAAGTCTTTTCTGACCAGCAGACATACATGTCTTACATATATATAAAAAATCACGAAACAGGCATGAAACAGTGCCTGACAGGCCACATCAGTAAATGCTATATGCAAATTTTCTTACTGCAGTTCGCATTTTTGCTTTATCATGCCAAATTTGGTCTTTTCTGTTGTTTTTCTAACAGTTTTGAGTCAGTATGGCCTGTTATACTCGCAACAGTCCATTTTTAACGAAAGAATGACATAAATTAGCTACTTTTACCTTGAGTTTTTTTCCGTGATTTATGTTTTTTCTGATTCTTAGGAATAAACCGGTTTTCTTCTGAAAAGAAACAACGAAAAAAACGCACCTCATATCCCTGATACAGGGTGTCACAAAATGGCACCCTCTATTTTAGGGCCTGTGAAAATGACGTCATCGATTTTTGGCCATTTTTCGACCCAGTAGTGTATCCAAGGTGTAATGTAGGTGGGTGCACTCCTTTTTTTTGGTGGAGATAGAAGGAAAAATCTGTCAGAAATAAGAGAAACGAATAAATTCAGTACTGAGAAGGTGTCAATATTATACAGTATAGATAAAAAAATGTCCCATCCATCACTGTTTACCTATGTATGACTCAAACGTTTCGTTCTCAGTCACCCTTTTTACCGATTTCGCTCAAATTTTCAGCAAAAATTAACAAAATGCTTGGCTAAATATTCTGAAAGTTTGGTACGAAAATTCCAACGGAACAATTTTTTCTAAACGGAAAAGTGAAAATCATAGTGGTCTACGTAAATTCAAATTTCCCGCGTAATTACGGCGCTATCGCTTAGATATTTGCAGGAAGGATCGGGCGGACATTTGGTCATAACATATTCAGACGACAGCCCTCTGGCTTAAGGGGCACTAAAGTTGGGGAACTTTAAAATTCACGGAAACTCGATTTTTACTTCAAGAAACGTAGTTTTCTGCAGTGTCTCTTGCATTTCCAAAAATTATTCAATTATAGAATTGTGCAAACTTATGCAGTACAGTTGTAATGCTAGTGCTGCATCGGAAAGACCTGAACACAAGCAGAGTGTTGTTTCTGTCCCGATTGACTCCTCTAGCAGGACTCTTAACGACATACAGTACATACTGTAGCAAATAACGGCGAATTTTTTTTGATTTTCCACCTTACCAGTGGCGTATCCAGGGGGTGTACCCACCCTACACCCCCTTTGCGGTGGAGGTAGGAAGAAAAAGTCTGTCAAAAATAACCGAAACTAATTAATTATGTACCAAAACTGTCTATTTTGTGCTCAATGCCTTTGAAATCCGTTTTTGAAGGCTAAATTTTTAGAATTGTCTCAGAAGCTGAACCAGACCACTTTTAAACTACTAAAACTCGTAATTTCTGTTAATTTTAAGCCTGGAAAATCCAAAGTTGGTATGATGAAACAAAAAGGCAAACTGCTCTAAGAAAATTGTGGATCAAATGTAGCTGGGAGAATCAGGAACCTATCCCAAACAGAAATTAATGTGTTTAATGATCATAATTAATTATAAATTAACGAATTCTGTCGATAAACATCGATTATCAATTATTTTTTTAGCAAAATTTCAAAAAATGGTCCAAAATGGTCGTGTCATATATCATTTGAAAGCCCTTCGGCTGGCGAGTCAAATGATCACTGCATCAGAATGGACACGCTCCGGAGGGCCTGTTTTCCAAATATAAAAGTAACCCTAGAGACGCATCAGTATAAGCTATAATAAATGTTGAAATTTTTTTTCACACACTTGAATAATTTCTTCCTTTATTGTACAAAGGCCAGCTCATTTTACTGATTGCTAAGCTAACAACATATCTTTCAGACCGTCAGAAACTTCAGACATGTTGCTCAATTTTTCTAGGATGCAATCTTTGGGCAAATTTTGGCAAGTTTTCATTATTTTACAGCCTTTCCCGAGTCTATTTGACGTCAAATTAGTGTCTTTTAGCCATTCTGAGTCCGTAAATTCGATTGTGATACAAATATAATTTTTCCCGGATTTACTGGTCAGTTCCCCAGGTCAGACCGGACCCTAGCCCCATCCTCCATGAATCACCTGGTGGCTAGCCAGATGTAGGCATGTCTATAAATGTGCCTGTCTAAGCCTGACAGCCGAATATGGCCTGATTGTGAGAGAAAGATAGAGATGTAAGGGTGAGGGTTTACCTGAGGGGCACTTGGGTCTGTTGCAGAGGTTGCAGGCGTTTCTGCAGTTCTCAGCCATCCAATCAGCACTCTGAGTGCACTTGCCTTCTGTGGCCAGTCTGTTGCAGTTGGAGAAGTTGTCCTGACAACCTGCAACTGGTCAGATGAGAAGACAGACTGCAGAGAGAGAACCAACCAGAGTGCTCCCTGCTCACTGCACCCCTGCAGACACCACACGTTGCCTGGCACTGCTCTCGCATGAAGCTGTCTGGGTTGGAGCAGGAGTACTTGTCCTTCCACCGCTCACAGCACTGGTGTTTGTTGTAGCACAGCTCTGCAACTTATCACTTGTGTCTGCTTGAACTTTCGACAGACTTATCTGCCGAGAGACCGGCCGCAATGCTTTTCCTGGCTCAATTTTTTCTAATTAATTATGTAATCAGCAAGTATGTAAATGACGATTTCAAAGTTTCCGAGTCATTGCAGATATACGTCGGTGTGTGCTTACTTTCATTCTACAAGCAAACAAAGCTTTGCTACACTTTGAAGTTAGGCACCAGAACAGCACTGTTTCTGTGGCTTAACACTTGAGCAATCTTCCCAGACGTTTCCGAAAGTAAGCGTTTAGTAATTTTTATTTTTGTCCTTGCTGACCTCAGGGATACCTGCCCCACCTGCCTGCACACCTCCTTTGCAAAATGCTGGGTACTCCAAATGCATAGATAGTTTAAGTGATTACAGACACACCTGTTTTAGTGATTCTGCAAATTGGCTTTCGAGTCCATTTGTTGCCAAGTACACAGTAAATTGTGCTCTGACCCTCTATTTTACTGCCTCCGATGCATTTTATATGCGCGCGGCCACCTACTGGCACTGGTTGCTGGTTGGGACCAAAGGTCACCTCTGCGTTCTTCAGTCTGAATTGAGCACAACCTGAAACTCTATTATATATATATACAATTTTGTAAACCATTTCTCTATCATACCCCTTTGCACTGGAGCTGAAGTTGATGTAGGAATCGGATTTGGACAGCCATATAAGAGATTGATTTTGTGCGTGTCATTGGCACTCGGCTGCTTCCTGTTGCCCATTTTGTCATTCATTTCGAACGCATCGTAGCGATAAGTAGTGAGATTGGCTTTCAACACTCTCACACCATTCAACTTAGCTCCGTAATGCATGACACTGGAAAAGTCATAGACCCCAACGTCTCTGTGACCACTGTAGCCCATCTGCTCAGCAGTGTGAAACTGGGCTCTGTAGTGTGGAGGGATTTTCCGGTACAACACCACCACATGCTCATTTCTGTCCCTTCTTTGATGTTCGTGAAAAAAACCGACCACATGCATGAGTTCGTGTACTAAGCTGCCATGCTTCCAGCAGTCTCTAGTGGGCAACTGAACAGTCTGTGCACCTCCTTTCCTCCCGACTGAGTCCGATGAACAGATGGATCTAAATGAGAGAATTTATTCAAACTGGCTTGATGGGGCGTCTATTCAAGAGTAAAGCGAGTGTTAATTACCCTGAGTCAGTGATATTCAGATAGTCAGTGTGATGTTGTTCTCTCTTCACAAAGCGAAGGCAGGTCTTGCTGATGAAGAAGAGAAGAGCGCAGGCCAAACGTTTCTGTTTGTCTAAGCTGAAGGAACTGTTAAACTCCATGGGCACTTGGTTGTTTGGCCAGAGAGACACTTTCCGACGAGCCATGCTGCCTCCAATTTCCCAAATCCCCGCTACTCTCGGGATATCCAGCTGAGCTAAAATTCAGAAGCTGTCAAGGAGTTTAGTAGAGTGTTGGTTGAGATTATGACTTGAAAAACGTTGACAAAACTTTTGCTGTGTTTTATAAACTCACCAGGTACGTTGCTGTCCTTGTTGACCCGATCAACTAGGTTGAACTTGTTTACACAGTTGGTGTACTTTCGGTTTAGTCTGTTGGACTGGGTGATATCGAGAAAGCCTGGCTGAACCAGGTTGAATCGCGTGAAAAAGTCTGCGCGAACAATTGAAATGAACATATATAAAGTGGAAAGAGTTGTATAGAACATGGCAGCACTTTCTCAGACCGTAAAAGTTTAAGAAGATCACAATAGGCCGTCGAGATCGTTCTGAACGGGTAGACTGGCCAGAGCGACAGTCAGATGCTGCGTGGGCTCAGAAACAGGTTCAGAAGCAGTTGGGGAAGGTACGTCAGCTGATTTATGTTCTTTCTGTCTACTTTTTACCTTCGCCACCACACGATACGATCTGAGCGTGGGACCAAAGTCTCTCGATCAGGACTTGCCGCAGGCCAACGCGTAAGGCAGGCTGATACTTCATTTGCGTGACAGGTAGCAAATTGCTCCCGTCCTGGAGCTTAGCGATTTGGTTTTGGAGCCGGAATTCGCACTTGATGACGCTCGTCGGCAGCCAGAAGGAACTTCGCTCCACCCCATACATCTAATAGGGGTTTGTGGATTACCCCTGCTGGAAAGTCCAAACCCCCTCACCCCCGAGACAGGTTAAGGGACCCCCGATCCAAAAATACAAGTACCGGTAGTGGCTCCAGTACTAACGAACTGGCTCAGAAATCACTAATTTTTAGCCCAAAATTTGATTGAAAAGCCGTTGGAAACCGAATTTGGCTTTTCCACTGCTGATATTTAAGAGAAATCGGGGTTTTTGGAAGCCTTTTTGTCATTCTCTGCTTGTTTTTAGCTCTAAAACCCGATTTGGCAGCTTAAAATAGCGATTTTTTGGCGTCCTTACTGGAAAAAAACGTGCTAAAAACCAGGCGTTCTGGAGCTTTTGAAATTTTGGACCCCCTTGGGCGAAACCCCCTCGACCCCCCCTACTTGAGGAAAACCCTCCCCCTAACTTCTGTGTGATGCAAGGAAAGTGATGTGTATGACATGTAATCGAGAATTTCCGTCCTCTGGCCGTTTCAAACCTAGCGGGTCAACTTTTAATGCATAGAAAAGTTAGGTGTGATTGTGAATGTTTGTCATAAAAGTTGAAAGAGTTATGAAGAAGGTCAACAATTGGCTGGTGCGTGTCTAAGATGTGGTTTAAAGGTTAAGAAGGCTGTTTAGAGCGTTCAGAACAGAAGACAGGCCAGAGTGGCTGTGAGATGGTTGCGTGGGCTAACTGGTTTAGGAGCAGATCGGGAAGGTACGTCAGATGATTTATTTTCTGTGTCTTCTTTTTTGTTCGCCTCGATACGATCTGCCACAGACACCAAAGAGCCACGACAGGCCTTGCGTCAGACCAACGCTAGAGTATGTGCATGTGTATGGCTGCCCATCAAGTAACTTCTTGCATACCAGGCATCACTGTCCAGTTCGCTCTCTGTGTCATACATGTACTTGGGGGAAAGGGGAAACTTTCGCCAGACCCGATATTTGAAGCAAATACCCCTAGCTGGATTTGGGGGAATTTTTTGAAACCAGGGTTTCTCACCCATAAAAAGGGTTCCAGAAGCCCTGATTAGGATTTTAGAGACCAAAAACAAAATTTCGGAACCTTAATAGCATACATGGGCCGGACAAATGGGGTGGTTGTCGTGAACACTCACTAGTTATTAGCCTACGGTGGGGTAGGAAAGACTTTAGACTTGGTAGGTGCTGATTGGTTGGCGCGGTATTGAGTGGGCGTGGCCTAGTTGTTAATTTTTGGGGCGTGGTTCTAGAACATTCCATGTACAAAGTGTAGGCGGGCGTCTATAGCTTCTAGAACCTTCTTTACCTGGCAGCTATTGGTTGGTGGGCGTGGCTTAGCAGAACTCCTCTTGTGGATTCGTTCCAAGCAGACCAAGAGAGTAGTAGATGTATATTATGATGTGGCCGGATTTTCGTCTTAATTAGCAATCGTTTTTAAAAAGACGACAAATAAGCTGACGCCCCTTTATTGGAACAGAATATATGGAAGCGCGGCGCGCGCCGCTCTATACGTCACAGGGATTGCGACATAAAATGTTTTTAAGAAAGAACGTCTTTTAAATAAAACAAGGGGGCGCTGCGCGCTGCCGCACTTACACGATTAGGTTTCAGTGGCGTTACGGTTGCTAAGTAAATTTATTAGAAACATAATTTAATTATAATTTACTTACCAAACAATTTACTTGTATTAGCAAATTTGTAAAAAAATTAATTAAAATAATACTTATAATTTACTTGGGGCAGAAATTCACTTTTAATTTAATTAAAATTATAATTTACTTACCAAACAAGTTACTTGTATTAGCAAATTTCTAAAAAAAATAATTAAAATTATAGTTATATTTTACTTAGCAACAGTATGCGTACCCAGGATTTTGCAAAGCAGGGTGTAATATTTTGAAGTTGCCTGGTTGGTCCCCTCATCGACTAAGGGCGAGAAAATTTCGCACAATTAGCCTTAAAAACGTGTTTAAAAAGCATTCTGAGCTTAAAATTGACAGAAATTACAAGTTTTAGTAGTTTAGTGTGGCCTGGTTCGGTTTCTGCCGGACCAGGGCGAGAAATTTTTGAAAATTTAGCCTTCGAAAACGGATTTAAAGGTATTCTGAGCATAAAATAGGCAGTTTTAGTACATAATTAATTCATTTCTCTTATTTTGCCTAATTTTCCTCCCTACCTCCACCACAAAAGGGGTGTACACACCCTACCACCCTACACCCCTGTGTATGTCACTATTAAGTTTCACTGCGTGTTTTGTAGGTAGTGTCTTAGTCTGTGCATCTCCGGTCCGATTGGTGGACTGGTAAGATGAAGGAGTCTGGCTGAACCAGGTCAAAGCGAGTGAAGAAGTCAGCTCGTACAGTAAAGTTAACAGACATAAAGTTGAAGAAACTGCTTCTTTAAGCATCGTATCGACAATTTGTTCGTACGTTTATAGGACGTCCTTTAAAGTTTCAACGGGCCTTAATGTAGGCTGTTTAGCGCTCGGAACAGAAAAACTGGTCAGAACAACATCACAAACAGGTTCTGGAGCCACTTAATCTACGTACTCTATAGTGATGTAAAATTATGGCATTTTAATTTGAATTCAATTACAATTAAGTTATGGACTCAGTTTATAATTTCAATTAAATTAAATTAATTGAAATGGTTTTCCATTATTTCCAATCACAACTGTATTTTCACACCATATTTGGTCCGGCCGGCCGCGTATTTGGTCCGGCCGGACCAAATATGGTGCCATATTTGGTCCGGGTATTTCAATTTCCTGTTTAATTCCAATAGGTCGAACAAACAGCGTGTAATAATAGTAATAATACATGTGAAGAACAAATAAAACAATGTATGTACACTGACTGTCTTATGAAACGCACTTACACTTTGATGCGAATAGATCTAGGACGCGGACCTCTTCTACCATAAATCCTACCATTATTGTACAAAGTCATTCATAAGCTTTATCCAAATCCTCTCCAGAGGCATCAAAGGAAGAGAGCTCTGCAGAGCGCATGGTCTTGATCAAGGTGACTACACCACCATCGAATTTGGAAAGACGAGGAGTACGGAAGGCCTGGGAATCTGGGAAGGCGGTCGGAAGGCAGGCGGACTTCATGCTAGCAGGGCAATATCAACTGACCAGACATGGAGACGATGTCGGAGTTCAGCAGCTCGTCTGGTGCATCCATTTGATAATTGTAAGTGAGAGAGACATCTCAGGTTAGAAGTAAAACGATGATGAGGAAAAGATCATATAGGGTAGAAACAAAGAGATGAATCTAAAATGGTGGAGGGTGCTCTAGCGCACACAAACCAATACAAAAATATTTGGAACAAAAGGAAAAGCTGCAAAACATGGCTGTTCGCTCAAATTGAGCAAGTAGCAGTCATCTAAAACTTATTAAAAGTTTTGCGTGCCGCTGGTACTGGCAAAAGAAAGTCGGGTATACAGTAGATGTCACTGAAATACATAGTATCTGCAAAAAAACTGTCAATACTGCTATAAAATATATCTTCGGGAAATACCGGGATCCCGGTTGCATCACTACAATGCAATGTTGAAAGGGTCGTGTGCAAGACTCTTGCGGGGATACAGACGTTCATGCAGAAGGAACTGCACACCACAGACCTCGTAATGAGGGCTACCTCTTATCAGAGGTCTGACAGAGCCAAACCGGTTTTACTCCCTACCATTAATTATTACATCTACCCGGACCATATCTGCGGTGCCCGGACTAAATCTGCTGGCACAAAATTGTCAGATTTGGTCCGGCCGGATCAAATATGGTGCCAGATTTGTTCCGGCCGGACCAAATCTGACGCGACACCGGCTTTCACTATTGAAATTAACAAATTTCACTTTTTTCGAAATTTCTTGGGATTGAGTCAAGCCTAGTGCACCAAACTTTAACACATAAAATTGCCCGACTTTTGGCACCTATGGTCCAAAGTTTAGCCTATTTGGTCAAAATTTACGAAAATGGCAGTAAAAAGAAATGTGATCATTTTTTTGAGACACCCTGTACAGTAGTTTTACTAAAGTCAAGATTTTTGGCTTATTTGTCACTAAAATAAGTTAAAATACGCTATTCTGTCCTAGCTCTTTATGCATAATGAGGGTGGAACACAGGCCTGAGGGGATCAACTTTTTATTGGAGGGCTTCAGAAGGGCCACTACCTTTTCTGCCATTCTCTGCTAATTGATATCAGATCGCTGATTGCATCAGTATTTTACTGATAAGCAGCGAGTGCAGTTTGCTCTTTCAAATTTTCAGATTTTCTTGCATAACTATAAATATCGATATCGATCGATATTGAGTTGAAAATATCGACATCGATATCGAATATCGACGAATTTTGATATCGTCGGAACCCTACTCATGACATGCATATTGGTTTTCAAATATTGGATTCAATCAAAACTCACGTTTGAGTCGAATCGTGTTCACTATTTGCGTTCATATGATTAAACTGTTAGTGTTTCGCAATAAAACAAAATGCATAAGCGACGGAATAATCAACGTATGTACAATGTATTTGCAGTGACGTATCAAGAATTTTGCAAAGCAGCGTTGCAAAAATTTGAAGGTGCATTGTTGGGCAGCTGCCTAACCGTACTGTTGTTTGGGTATGGGATTGTCAGGAATCCACTCCTAGCCATGCTTCTCGGTGCCAGTCACGAAGAGAGTGTCTGGCGTGCTGACGTCATGGTGCTATCAGCCCGGCCAGCGGCACTAAACCGGTATAGGCAATATTGCTGGTTTCTCAGACAGCCCCTGACGTCATTGATCTTCTTTTCCTCCAACACAAGCATGCTTTGGGGAGCGGCTTTTGGTGCAACTGCAGATCCAGTTGAATGGAGGAATCCAACAGTATCCAGAGAAATTCCTGCTAAAGTGCCAACGTTATGATAGACATTAAGAGAGACGGTACTTCCAAAAATTGCGATTTGCGAATTTTGTTTTAAATTGGCTAAATTTATACTAAATTAAATTGCCTTTCTGATAAAGAGTTCAAAATATGTTGCTATCATACATGTAACAGGTCATCCGCCGATGGGGGGAGGGGGGTTGGGGGGTCTGGCGCCGGCCGGGGGGGTCTGAGCCAAAATTTTGGGGAGGGGGGGTGGACACTAAAAAACGCTCAAAAAACGAGAAAAATCGCAATTTTTTGGCTAAAAATTGCCAAAAATCGCTAATTTGGGCTGAAATACAGCTAAAAAGTGCTGTTTTGCATGCGATTTTGGCAATTTTTGTGTGTGAAAGTGTAAAAAATTGCAAAAATTTGCTCGAAAATTTACTTGCCAGAAAAATCGGAGGGGGGTCGGTGAAATCGTCTCGGGGGGGGGGGGGGGGGGGTCCCCCCACCGGGGGGGGGGGGGTGGCCGAATTGGGGTGGGGGGCCGACCCCCCTGTTGCGTTGTCCAGATAATCAAGCAAACCCACAAAAATTCTGTAAATTTAAGCGGTCAGACAAAGAAATGCATCAGTCCACTTTTTGAAAAAATAGAGTTCTACGTGTCAGCAGAATCCCCTAACTACAGACATGTTCAATCTGAAAACATTCTATGTCATAAGTTACACCAACGCAATTTTTTAACAGTGCTCGAAATTAATTTGAAGAAAAGGCTAAGTCCAAGTCAAGAGACTCAATTTTCACACCCAAAATTAAAACATTGACCTAGACAGCTGAAAGTTGATTCACTAATACATAGTATAGACGAGTTCTCGAACGCCTGAAAAGGAATCCCAGATTTGATGATTCAATTCGAAGATGCAGTAATCAGGCTGCTTAACTGTTGGATCAAAATGTCGCATTGATGTTCTGGCTTACTAAATCAGAATTTTGAACAAAAAATCGGGGGTTTTAGAGTACGTTTTGTGTACTTTAAGAAGCATCGGTCAAATTGCGTTTTTGGAAAAAAAAATTTCGACCCCCTTTCGGCGCCAATAGCTTATCTGTAACCCTAAAATCTATGCTCTATATTTCAGAATATTGTAGCGCTATCCTGGTACACAGAATGGTGGCAATAACGCTAGCGTACGCCTACAGGTTCAGGAGTAAATTAGGTAAACGGCTTAATATAACAAATTTTTCCATTATTTACTAAGGTTGATAAAATTTTGAAATCAAATTTCCCATTCAATAATCATTGTTTCGACTTAAAAATCAGGGGCCTTAGAGTACTGGTAGACTAGTTCAAGAAACTTTGATCGAATGCCGCTTTTGAAGACTAAAATGGACCTTGGGCCACCTTTTGGCTCCTTATTCTGGAATCTCTCAACGTAGGTTTTACATTTCAAATTATTGTAGCTCTATTTTTAAGCTGCAGATTGATGGCAAGATTGCTAGTCCACTACCTGGAGTTCTAGGAAGACAATCAAGCCTACTCTGACACTGTTTGGTTACTCTTGCTGATCTTTTTTAAATTTGTGAACATGGACTTAGGTTGTTTTACGGTTTTGACCTTAAAACAGCCTAAGTCCACTATAACAAATTATTAAAAATATGCAAATCAGGAAACATGTGGTGGCCCAAACTCAGGTGCAGAGTAGCACTGGTATGGGCCTCTTTTGGCATAATACACTTTAGGGCGTAGCAGTTTGCACAATTTAGTTCATGCGGGCCGAAAACTTTGAACGCGTTTTTTCCCGTTTCATCTATTTATGGACTGAAGCATTTCTTCATCTGAACTAAAGTCTGTTCAAAAATCTTTGGCGCTGGGTACAGCCAGCAGTGTCCCGAATTTATGCGTGGTGTGAACCCCATACATGTATATATGGATCTGTTCCTCTCATCAACGAGACTACTATACTGTTCTCGAAATTTGCATATTGAACTTTAGTTAGAAGCAAGAAGCCTGACAAAAAATCGACTTTTTTGGCAAAGCGCCAATTTTTCTGCCGATACCAGATTCGCATTCCCCAACCTTCAGGCATCTCGAAAATACTACCATATATGGGTCTACGATCAACCCTACCAAAGTTACACTCGATTTTCTAACGCTGACAAGCCGTCAAAATTTTGTTCTCCCATAATTAAGCACAATAATTCATTCAAGATCGAACACATGGGGGTTTTTTTCCTCCAACCAATTTCAGCTTCACGGTTCTATGTTATTTCGGACATGCTGAATCCAGCGGTCACACTGGTTTTGCCCTACGACTTGATTTTTGCTAGAAATTTGACCTCGAAGTTAGGGTGTCCACCTGAATTTCAGAAAGTGTTGTTGTCTTGTCGGCATTAGAAAATCGACTGTAACTCTGGTACAGTTGATCGTAGACCCATATATGTATAGTAGTATTTTCGAGATGCCTGAAGGTTGAGAAATCCGAATCTGGTATCGGCAGAAAAATTGGCGCTTTGCCAAAAAAGTCGATTTTTTTGTCAGGCTTCTTGCTTCTAACTAAAGTAAAATATGCAAATTTCGAGAACAGTATAGTAATCTCGTTGATGAGAAGAACAGATCCATATATACATGTATGACCAGGGTCACGCAAGATACGTTGGGTAAGGCTTTTCGTGAAATTCAGGTGTACACCCTAACTTCGAGGTCAAATTTCTAGCAAAAATCAAAGTCATAGAGCAAAACGAATGTGACGGCTGGATTCAGCATGTCCGAAATAATGTAGAACCGTGAAGCTGAAATTGGTTGGAAGAAAAAAACCCCCATGTGTTCGATCTTGAATGAATTTTTGTGCTTAACTATGGGATAACAAAATTTTGACCGCTTGTCAGCATTAGAAAATCGAGTGTAACTTTGGTAGGGTTGATCGTAGACCTATATATTGTAGTATTTTCGAGATGCCTGAAGGTTGAGGAATGCGAATCTGGTATCGGAAGAAAAATTGGCGCTTTGCCAAAAAAGTATGTATGTATGTATGTATGTATGTATGTATGTATGTATGTATGTATGTATGTATGTATGTATGTATGTATGTATGTATGTATGTATGTATGTATGTATGTATGTATGTATGTATGTATGTATGTATGTATGTTGCTGGTTACTCTATTTTACCTAAAGTCTGTTAAAAAAATCTTTGGCGCTGGGTATATCTGGCAGTGTCCCGAATTTATGCGTCATGTGACCCCATTCATGTATATATGGATATGTTCCTCTCATAAACCAGACTACTATACTGTTCTCGAAATTTGCATATTATGCTTTAGTTAGAAGAAAGAGGCCTGACAAAAAATCGACTTTTTTGGCAAAGCGCCAATTTTATGCCGATACTAGATTCCGATTTCAGGCATCTCAAAAATCCTACCATATATGAGTCCACGATCAACCCTACCAAAGTTACACTCGATTTTCTAACGCCGACAAGTGGTCAAAATTTTGCTCTCCCATAGTTAAGCACAATAAATTCATTCAAGATCGAACACATGGGGGTTTTTTCCTCTAACCAATTTCAGCTTCACGGGGCTATATTATTTCGGACATGCTGAATGCAGCGGTCACATTGGTTTTGCTCTACGACTTTGATTTTGGCTAGAAATTTGACCTCGAAGTTAGGGTGTACCCCTGAATTTCAGAACGGTATAGCCCAACGTATCTTGTGTGGCCCTGGTCAAAACCCCGTACATGTATATATGGATCTGATCCACTCATCAGCGAGATTACTATACTGTTCTTGAAATATGCATGTTGTACTTTGCTTAGAACAAATGGGCCTGACAAATAAATCGACTACTATGGGAGAGCAAAATTCTGAGCGCTTGTTCGCGTTAGAAAATCGACTGTAACTCTGGTAGCGTTAATTGTAGACCCATCAACAGTAGTATTTTTGAGATGCCTGAAGGCTGGGGAATCCGAATCTGGTATCGGCACAAAAATTTGCGCTTTGCCAAAAAAGTCGATTTTTTGTCAGGCCTCTTTCTTCTAACTAAAGTATAATATGCAAATTTCGAGAACAGTATAGTAGTCTGGTTGATGAGCGGAACAAATCCATATATACATGTATGGGGTTTTGACCAGGGCCACACAAGATACATTGGGCTATACCGTTCTGAAATTCATATGTACGTACACCCTAACTTCGAGGTCAAACTTCTAGCAAAAATCAATGTCGTAGAGCAAAACCAATGTGACCTCTGGATTCACCATGTCCAAATAATATAGAACCGTGAAGCTGAAATTGATTGGTGGAAAAAACCCCCATGTGTTCGATCTTGAATGAATTTTTGTGCTTAACTATGGGAGAGCAAAATTCTGAGCACTTGTTGGCGTTAGAAAATCGAGTGTAACTTTGGTAGGGTTGATCGTAGACCCATATATGGTAGTATTTTCGAGATGCCTGAAGGTTGGGGAATGCGAATCTGGTATCGGCAGAAAAATTGGCGCTTTGCCAAAAAAGTCGATTTTTTGTGAGGCTTCTTGCTTCTAACTAAAGCTCAATATGCAAATTTTGAGAACAGTATAGTAGTCTCGTTGATGAGAGGAACAGCTCCATATACATATACATGTATGGGGTTCACACCACGCATAAATTCGGGACACTGCCGGATGTACCCAGCGCCAAAGACTTTTGAACAGACTTTAGTGTTGTCACAATACCAAAATTTCCGTTTGACTATGACTATGACTACCGCTGGTTTGAGTACAATACCCAAATAGTCAAATTTGACTATATTGTAGTCAAACCATTTGACTATGATGAGCACTGGTTTGACTACTTTGACTACTTTTAGAAACAGAGCCAATTGACATTTTCAGCCATTTAGCATGTTTCAGTCATCAAACGTCAGTCAGAGAAACTTGTGACTAAATCAATAAATCGTTTATCCTGAAATAAACAGTAGTTAGCCGCTAAAAATTATCACAGGATCGTATTTTCTTGTTGTTGTTGTTGTAGTTGTTGTAACTTTTTGTCCTTTCGGACTAGGAGTAGCCAACTGCTATAGAGCAGGAAGAGACACAAGGTCCGGCAGCCTCCTTAACAACAACCCTCCCCTTTTGCTGTCAGTGTCGACAGGGGGTGTTTCCCCCTTTTTTCTTCTCCCCCCTGTTGTTTTCTGCCGCCGCCGGGGGGGGGTTGTGGCGGCTTCTTCCCCCCCCCCCCCCGGGTTCGGCCCCCCCCACCCCCCGCTTCCACGGGTGCCGGGGCCGCCGTAACACACGGGATAGCGTAAACTACCCAATGGCCAAGACGCGACAAAATTTGCATTGTAAAACAAAAACAACATACTGGAACAACATTGTAAAACAACAACAACGCCGTAAAATAGAATAAAACGCCGTTTGTGTGTGAGCCTCGGCCTCACACTGTGAGGCCCTGTGAGGCCAAGAAAATTTTATACTTTTCTCTAACTAAAAAGTGTATTCTACTGTATGTCATTATTTTTTCTTGATTCGGTCGAACTGCAGAACTGGCATCACATCAAGCAGAGATTCACTGACTGACCCTTCCCTTCATTGTTTCATAATTTTAGAGAAAACTTTGTTCGGTGTTGTATAGTGCTTAAAAATGTTTCAAGTTTGTAATATATTTTTGTTGAAAACTGCAAAAAGGGTTAAAATACGCTTGAAAAGCCTGCCTCTTATAACAAAACGTAGTCATAGTCAAACGGTTTGACTACCTGGTCTTCGTTTGACTGCGTATTTATGGTGACGTAGGTAGTCAAACTTTGACTCTGACTTCCTGTAGGTATGGCCAATGGTTTTCAGAAATTCACGCTACAGCAAAAAAATTATGCTAAAACCGCCGATAACATGACCAGATGCGATAATTTACGCAAAAAACCGCACTTAATTTCACGAAAAATTAGAAAAATGCGATCTAAAAACATCCGTCTGCGAAGAACTTTTGTATGGAGCACTTGGTACCATTTTTAATTATGGGCAACAGATTTGAATAACTCGCGCTACAAGCAAAAATTTATGCTAAAACGGCAATAGCATTTACGCAAAAAAACGCACTTAATTTCATTAAAAATTGGAGAAATGCGGGTTCAAAACAGCCGCGTGGGTCAAATCGGGTAAATTAGTGTTTATAACTTGGTCGCCGTCCCAGCGGTGGCTGATTTTCAATGGCGCGAGTTACGAAGGTGAAACCAACTTGATTGTTTAAAATCTATTAGAAAGATGTGAATACTCGTCGCCCAGCTAAATTAATGCGAAAAAGTATGATTGCAACTGTTGGGTGCAATAAAAGCCTGAAATGGCAAACATTAAGGGTTACAGAAACTTCAACACCGTTTGTGGGGTTAACGGCAAAGAGCAAAGAAGAAATTCTTATATCATTCGAAAGCCTGAAGTCTACTGTACACGGAACCGATTGAACATCTTGCGCCGAATTCGTCGTTTTTTCACAAGAACGAGGAACATGAAAAAAATCCACCAAAATGCCCATTTTCGGTAGTTAAGAAAGAATCAAATTTGTGGGGACCATGCCGAAGTGCGGAAAGAAAAAAAGCGGTGCTATATGGGTAACGAGTTGCGCTGATTTTAAATCCGGTTGAACAAAATTTGAATCAACTCTCCTTTTAGCAGAAAATGGCCATTCAAAAACGACGAATTCAGTTTTCGAGAGGAAAATGCCTTTTTAATGGCCGAATTATGATTCAAAATGCATCTTATTCGATAGCTCACACTCTGTTTCATATAAATACATCGCATCCTCGTATCAATAACGGAACACAAAAAAGCATTTGCGCTTGAAGTTGCAAAAACCGTTTTGGACCACTTTTTGGCTGTGATTTTGTATTTTCTATTCCGCGCCGCGCGGACGTGCTTTGACCATCCCTGCTTCCTGTCCGTTTGACTGCGATATCACAAAAGTATTAACTACGACTTTGACTTTGACTAGTAGTCATAACAACACTAGTCTGAACGCTTCAATTGATGTCTTTTGTTTGGTGAAGATAATAAGAAGCAATGGCAGGAAAAAGAAATGTTTCATTTTCTTTCGCTCTTTCTATAGGTATTGAAATTGCTCGATTTGACATATTCTTTTAAGTTCTACATGTATGCATTAAAGTAGACGCCCACACTGAATTGGAGCCATTCTCATTGATACTCGGTGTATAGCAACCAATTAGCACTACAAAACAGCATTCTATTGTCAACAATTTCTTTCAAACAACCATTCAATGTTGTACTTGGTACAAAGGGACACTTATTACCTAAGCCACACACCATTCACTCACACAATATTATCGACCCTTCTTCACTCTGTTGAGCGGACGCTTATTGTCGTGTGCGTGAAAAGCTTGTAGCTTGCAAGACAACAGAGGGCAGCAGTCTGAAGTGTAAAACTTTGTATACCGACTCAAAAGGTGAAATGGCAGAGGATGAGTTGTGTCGTTGTTTTAGTTTACCTTCGATGTACACTATTATGTTGGTGTAAAAAAAAAAAGTCACATCACAAATCATATTTCAAGTACTGTTGCAGTGCATGCAGTTTGCCGGTGAATAACAAAGATGACCAATATTCTGTTCATTGTTGCTGTTGCCGCACAACTGTCAATCGTTGCACTCAGCATTGACATAACAATTTTCATCCCCAAACCAGAACGTCAGGTGCAGTTAAAAATTAACCCTTTGCAAATGACCAACCGCATATGGCGTAGTTGGCCAACCTATCGGAAAGTAAAAAGCATGCTAAACATACCGGAAAGCTGTTTCAGACATATCGGAAATCTGTTCGATACCTATTGGAACGCTATTTCAGACCTGCTTGGAAACGCGTTCACACGGTCGCAAACTCAAAATTTATAGTTTTAGATGTTGAGATAACGCTTCTAGTTGAAATGATTCAAAAAATAACTTTCAGTCTATCAGTTTACTGCACTAAACGAAGACAATCTGAAAAGAACATATCGGAAAGCCAGAAACTTGATGATGCGTTAAAAAGCCAGTCATTTGCAAAAAGATAAAGTTCAAAAAGCTGTATGGCATTTAGAGTATTTAGTTTGTAGTTATCAAAATTTTGACTCTTTAGTATGATTATGTTAGTTTCGGATACAAATTCGTGAGCCCAAAAGACTGGCGGAACACAAGAAAAGAAGGTGGAAATACACGGTATAATGTATCATATGCAAACCTGTTGTGCAGCAAAGAGGGATGCAACTACACTCACAGAGACCTGAGGAGCCCAGTTCAAAATGAAACTATCCAGTTCTTCTTCAGACTGATAAGTAGGTGTCATAGGGACAAGCTCAATCCAGTGCTACTGCCAATCACTGATAACAAAAAATAAACATAAAAGTTGCTGTTTAGACAGGCAATTTTAGCAATTTAGTGTCTGAAACTGAAATTGCGAAAAGTTTGAGCAAAAATTCCTTCGTAGAAAACTTTCGAGACAGTTTGAAACAATCTTTTCAGTGAGCGCCAACCTGGGGCCGACCCTAAAGATCCTTGTTATATGTGTGTATTGATTACGCAATTGCTTAACAGCTTTGCTTAGACCACACCACCACCACCACTACCCCCACCACCACCGCTACCACCACCACCGCTGCCACCACCACCGCTACCACCACCACCGCTACCACCACCACCACAACTACCACCACCACTACAACTACCACCACCGCTGCCACCACCACCACAACTACCACCACCACTACCACCACCACCACCACCACAGGATCAAGCACAGCATCCACAACAAGAATACCTAAACGTAAAGTGTAAAGTACAATTGAAGCGCTCAGACGAAGAAATGCCTCAGTCCGTAAATAGATGAAACGAGAAAAACGCGTTCAAAGTTTTCGGCCAGCCTGAAATAAATTGTGGAAAATGCTATGCCCTAAATTGTATTATGCCAAAAGAGGCCCATACCAGTGCTACCCTGCACCTGAGTTTGTTTGACATTTTCAGCCACTTCACATTCTTTCCCTTTCCCACAATTACAGTGGCCCAGAGAATGATTCAAATTTATTGTTGGTTTATTTTTTTTTCTCTCCCACCTTCTCTTTTTTCTTGAATTATTATTTTATTTTTTCTCGGCGTGTGTTTTTTTGTTCACTTCTTCTTTTTTCTGCGCTTCTCTTGTTTTACTTCCCTTCTTTTCTGAGCCGAACTTTTCCTATTTTTCTTTTCCTTTTTTTTTGTGTGTCACCTTTTCCCGTTTTCTTTTTCCCTTTTTTTTTTTTTTACGCCCCCCCCTGTGTTCCCCCCCCCCAGTTTGGGGCCCACCTGTTTCCTGATTTCCATATTTTTAAAAAATTCTGATAGTGGACTTAGGCTGTTTCATGGTTTAGACCTTAACAGTCAGTTCGCGAGACAATCGACCCTGCCATGTGCAAATCGAAAAATCGGCCATCGCTAAAACTTAGCTCTGGTCTGGGGTCTCTAGTTTGGGGAAGTTGTACCTAACGATGACTTATGCTAAACTTGAAGAGCACAGCCTCCTGCGTGTCCTTGTTCGCCAGAGGCAGGCCTCGGAAGTAGGCTCACCAGCAAGCAAAACCGGCCACTTGAGGTGTCATGTTTGACTGAGCATAACTTGCGATTCCGGCCAGCTAGAACCTTGTAGTTCATGTCAATCGAATCGCTATGTCATGGGCTTTCTTTTGACATATAACACGAGCTTTTCTCTTGCTTCGTTCGGTCCCCACATCACGAAATTTGGGAAAAATCACGAAAATTCGGTATGGTGAAATTTACTAAATTGGATTTTTCTCGAAAACAAAAAACTAACCCCCTGGGAGATTGCTTTATTTTAAAGCCCCGCAAATTGCGCTTCTAACGGTGTATGGCTGTCGCCAAAATGTGTGACGGTGCAAGTTAAATCGCCGCTCAAAGTCAAGGACAACCAAAAATTGGCATATTTGGCATTGTTTATGTATGTATGTACAGTTTGTATGTATGTATGTATGTATGTATGTATGTATGTATGTATGTATGTATGTATGTATGTATGTGTGTATGTATGTATGTATGTATGTATGTATGTATGTATGTATGTATGTATGTATGTATGTATGTATGTATGTATGTATGTATGTATGTATGTATGTATGTATGTATGTATGTATGTATGTATGTAATGTTCACATTGTTTATTTGAAAATTCATATGTACGGTATTACTGTTGATCGGGTATACCCATACCCATACCCGAAACTGGGTATTTTTTAGCAAAATTACCTGAAATTGGGTATACCCATTTAACTTGCACCGTCACACATTTTGGCGACATCTATGCACCGTTAGAAGCGCAATTTGCGGGGCTTTAAAATAAAGCAATCTCCCAGGGGGTTAGGTTTTTTGTTTTCGAGAAAAATCCAATTTGGGGCTGTGCAAAAATGACGTAATCGGTTAGGGGGGGAGGGGGTTTGCCAAATGATGACAATTGATGACAAGGGGGGAGGGGGGTTCGGCCAATGATGACGTCACTTTTGTCTCATAGGGTAATTTTGAGAAATTAGCCTTCAAAAACGCATTTGAAAGGCATTCTTAGCTTAGGGCTCATCTCCAAATGCTGAAACGAAATATCGGCGAGATTTCGCCAGAATTACGGTTGTAGCCGAAAATTTCGGCCGAAATTTTCGGCGAAATTATCGGTCAGCTAGAGCCGGCAATTTCGGTCAGTGACCGAAATCTTGTGTCTGGCAAGCTACTGGCCAGAGGTCAACCGAAATCTCTCTGCCTGCCTGCCAGAGGTCAACCGAAATCTCTGGGCCGGCCGGCCAGAGGTCAACCGAAATTTCGGCCAGTGCTAAACCGAAATATGGGTCAATGCCAGATGGTCCTTTAGCGGCTGTTCCTTAAGCTCACTGGTAAATAAGGACCCTTTGGCGTTGCGCGCCTATCTCTAAAAACAAAAGACAGTTGATCCACTTAGGACACCCGAAAAGTAGCAAAGTCAGATTTTGCACAGATGCGCAGCAGAGGTATCTTTATATTTTTGCCGCAACCAGAATGGCGGCGGGCAGCTCTACCGACCCCTTGTTTCGCCGAACCAACTGTACGCCTGAAAAGTTACTTCAAGCCCCTCAGCTTGAACCATACTCCCCAAACAGTTACTTGCTGTTTACGAAGTCGGGGCAGACGCCCAAACGCTTGTTAGAAGTGTGCACTTGGACAGAGCAACAAGCCAGACTACATGTCTTACAGAGAGCAGTGTGTCATCTTAAGCCGGCTTTTGTGCGACCGGAAAAACAATCTAATCGACCCTGTCATTGACACTGATCTGCCATGCGATCTGTTTACTTTGGGCACGTCAACCTTCCAGTCCCCTGCGCAGCTGTTAAACAAAGCGCGCTGAGCTGACCGATATTTCGGCAGAACCGAAATTGGGTCAACCGAAGATTTCGGTCCCAAGTCTTCGGGCAGACCGAAAATTTCGGTTTGCCGGCTGAGTGGACGACCGAAATTTTCGGCGAAATATTCGGTCAGTCCTGACCGAAATTTCGCCGCATTTCGGTTAGCCATTTGGAGACGACCCCTTAAATGTAACAGTTTTAGTAGTATGAGGAGGCCTGGTTGGGATTCTGACCAACAAGGGCAAGAATATGTTGAAAAATTAACTTTCAAAAACGCATTTATAACGCATTCTGGTCGTCATTAGAGCCCTCCCCAGGCTGCCTGGCACAAAATTTTGGCTGGGTTGTTCCAGTTGGAGTCTGCCCGGGATGGATTGAGGCTACTTTAGCCAAAATAAGTTTTTCTTTAAATCTGTTTTATGTTTAGGTTTGTTATGTCATTAGAACTGTTTCTTTTGTACATACTGTACTGTACGTAGTTCTTGCACAAGTGATTTTGCAAGATTTTTCGGCGATTTTGGCCTTCCCGAAACGGGCCGGGCCGTCCAGCGCAAAATGTCATCCGGGTGGACTCGAAATTTGATATTCCAGGCCAGGCCGTCAAAAAAGAGGCACCATGCATAGGGCGCTATTTAGACACCTTTAGTAAAGAATTTTTTCTTGGCCATGACATGGCGATTCGATTGACATGAATTACAAGGTTCCAGCTGGCCGGAATCGCAAGTTATGCTCAGTCAAACATGACACCTCAAGTGGCCGGTTTTGCTTGCTGGTGAGCCTACTTCCGAGGCCTGCCTCTGGCGAACAAGGACACGCAGGAGGCTGTGCTCTTCAAGTTTAGCATAAGTCATCCTTAGGTACAACTTCCCCAAACTAGAGACCCCAGAGCTAAGTTTTAGCGATGGCCGACTTTTCGATTTGCACATAGCTGTGAAGAACAACGGTGGATGTTCTCGCAAACTGACTCTTAAAACAGCCTAAAGCGCTGTTTATACTCCTACTGCAGTAGCTACTACTAGTAGTAGGAGCTACTGCAGTAGGTTGGCCGACTCCTTCAGTAGTCCTCGGTCAGCCAAGCCCTAGGCCAAGTGGCAACAACTCTCCTCAGCCCTTCTCCTGTCAGGTCCAACAGTTCTGTCCAGATTGTCAGCTCCTGTGGATTGGTCCGGCCACTTATCTCTCTAGGACAAACCTATGAGTGCAAGTGTTCAGTCTGGACTTGTGGCTCCAACAGTTCTGTCCTGGTTGTCAGCTCCTGTGGTTTTGTCCGGCCTATCTCTCTAGGACAAACCACTGAGTGCAGTGTTCAGTCTGGACTTGTGGCTCCAACAGTTCTGCCCTGGTTGTCAGCTCTGTGGTTTTGTCCGGCCTATCTCTCTAGGACAAACCACTGAGTGCAGTGTTCAGTCCGGACTTGTGGCTCCAACAGTTCTGTCCAGGTTGTCAGCTCCTGTGGTTTTGTCTGGCCTATCTCTCTAGGACAAACCACTGAGTGCAAGTGTTCAGTCTGGAGTTGTGGCTCCAACAGTTCTGTCCAGACTGTCAGCTCCTGTGGTTTTGTCTGGCCACTTATCTCTTTAGGACAAACCTATCAGTGCAAGTGTTCAGTCCGGACTTGTGGCTCCAACAGTTCTGCCCTGGTTGTCAGCTCTGTGGTTTTGTCCGGCCTATCTCTCTAGGTCTGGAGGGGTCCAATATATCCCCAATGGGTCTGGGGTTGTTCCCCAATCACCCAAAGTGGTGCGGCCTGGGTCCAAGTCCCGGGGATGGATGATTCTGGCTTTGCCGTTCTCCTTCAGTCTCCTTTATGGAGACGCCTGGAGTCAGCTTAAGGGGGTTACTTCAGCGCCCCAAAGTTCACCATCCCAGACCTGTGCATGTGGCGCTACCTGGGTGTCCTTTCTCAGGGATACCTGTGGCGTTTTCATGTGACAGACCTGGGATGGTGTTATAATTGGGGCCTCTGCTGAAGGAAGCCCCTCCAAGCCAAAATCAACAGAAGTGCCTCACCCCATGATGCAGGGACATTTTGATCCCCGAACGTCCCCTCCCTGCATCCTGCCTGCCCATCCCCTTCCCTCCATTATCTCCATTATTATTATTATTGCTATCACTAAATCAAATTGTGCTAATTGCCAGTCCAGGGGAAAACCCATGCCTTGCCAGGCTTAAAATGGCCGCCAGTAAAGGCGTTAAAACTCGGGCGCGCAGGGCCAGTCCCCCGGCCGCCTTAAACTCTCTCTGACTGCGAACCTCAGAAACTCAGAAAACCGGCCGACACTTGGATCTTTGACCCCTGGAACCACTTTACGGCGACCCTCTCGTGTGGGAAGCTGGAATACCCGGACAATGAGCGAAACTGGATCTGCGCAAACCCTTGTTTACGAACTCTCCCGGCTAAACGTTGAAATATGCAGACTGCAAGAGATGCGATGGACAGGAGAAGGACAGACAAAAGTCGACAAGTACACCCTGTTATGGTCAGGACACCAATCAAGGAAGGAAAAAGGGGTTGGACTAGCGCTTGCCGATCGATTTGCAAACTCTCTTACGGAAAAGGAGGCAGTGTCAGAGCGGATCATCACAGCCCGACTGCAGCTGACCAATGGCCATATGACAGTGGTAAACGTCTACGCGCCAACAAATGAAGCAGAAGACGAAGTGAAGGACTTGTTCTACACCCAGCTAAACACTGTGATGAGGAAAGTGAAACCGAATGATTTCTTGATCATCATGGGGGACTTCAATGCAGAACCAAGCGATGAAAGCAGACTGCACCCTACAATCATCGGCCAAAATCAATTCAGTAAAGGAAACGACAATGCCACAAGGATGCTCACCCTGCTAGCTGATTATGACCTGCGACTACCAGGAACCTTCTTCCCAAGGAAAACCATCCACCGACTAACCTGGAAAAGCCCAGATGGATCAGTACAGAAGGAGTTAGACCACCTAGCACTCAGAGCAAGAGATGCATCATCTATCACCAAGTACCGTGTGTACAGGAGTGCCGACATCAATTCTGACCACCACCTCGTTGCCATGACCCTTCAGTTGTCAACCAAGTCAATCTACAAGCCAAGACAGCCTGCAAGCTTCCAGAACATAAACTTTGCAAACCCAGAAACCCGGGACAAGTATATGGCAGAGCTTCACTCAAGGATAGCTTCACTGAGAGAAACTGAAAACATTGAAGAGAGCTGGACTGACCTGAAAAGAGCCTTTGTACATGCGGCCACCCAAGTAAACTCGAAGAGAGCACCTCGGAAAAGCTGGATTAGCGAAAGAGCCTGGAAGTTAATAGAGGAAAGAAGAAACGCCAAGCTGAGGAATGACAGGGTTGAGTACAAACGGCTGAATACTGAGCGAAATCTGCAGCTAAGACAGGATAGAAACAACTACTGGACCAGAAAAGCAGAGAGATTGCAAGCAGCAGCCAGCCAGAACAATCAAGGCGAGATGTTTCGAGAACTACGGCTCATGACAAATGGAAGGCAATCAAAAGAGGAGGCGATAAAAGGCAAAGGAGGTGAAATCTTGAGAAAACCTGAAGAAATTACTAAACGCTGGAAAGAACACTTCGACACCTTACTAAACAGACCTGCCCCTGATCTACCAAGTGAACTAGATAGACAAACACCAGTCAAGGCGCCACAAGAAGAGGATGAAATAACAGATGCAGAGGTTAGACAAGCAGTAAAGCAAACCAAGTCTGGAAGAGCCCCAGGTGGAGACAAGATAACACCAGATATGTTACAGAGTGCACCAACAGTGACGATCCCTGAGCTTACCAAGTTTTTCAACAA
Source organism: Sabatieria punctata (assembly GCA_030248155.1). NCBI lineage: Eukaryota > Metazoa > Nematoda > Chromadorea > Araeolaimida > Comesomatidae > Sabatieria > Sabatieria punctata. The sequence continues at coordinate 1,374 of JASANB010000855.1, read as the reverse complement.
GTGCTGGACAGCAGAAAAGATACCTACTGAGTGGAACAGAGGAATTATTATACCACTATGGAAAAAGAAAGGCTCCCCACTTGACTGCCAGAACTACAGAGGGATAACGTTGTTGTCTACCCCAAGCAAAGTATTTGCCAGAGTCATCCTAAACCGACTACTGCCTCACCTACTTAGGAAGAGACGAGAGCAACAAGCCGGCTTCACACCTGGAAAATCGACAGTGGACCAGATTTTTGCCTTGCGACAGATAATTGAGCTAGCCCGAGAATACCGACGACCCCTGTTTATTGCCTTCATTGATCTAAAACAAGCCTTTGACTCAGTCGACAGGAAGAGAATGTGGAGAATAATCGAACTGCTACAAATCCCAGCGAAACTCAAAAGAATCCTTATGACCATCTACAGCAAACCAGAGGCAACAGTCAAAGTGAGTGGCAGAGAATCACCTACCTTCGAACTACAAACTGGCGTCAGACAAGGATGTGTCCTAGCACCAGCCCTGTTTAATACAGTGATTGACTATGTAATGAACCAAAGCCAACCAGCCCTCTCTGGTTTTCGTATTGGAGAGTATTCAATTACGGACTTGGATTTTGCCGATGACATCGCGCTCCTAACAGACTCCTTGGAAGACCTGGAAATTGGACTCTACACAGTCAATGACGAGTTTGAAAAACTGGGCCTGAAGATCAACTGGCAAAAAACGGAACTACTAGCCCCAGACCACATGGACCGACCAGACGAACTGCGGATACATGGACAGAGCGTTAAGTTCACGGAAAAATTCAGATATCTTGGAGCAGAGTTGTCCAGTAACGGATCTTGCCAAGATGATGTCTGCCGAAGAATCGCAATCTGCCAAACAAAAATGAGCAACCTGACAAGACCGCTATGGCTGAGACGTGACATCAAGAGGTCCACAAAGATGAAGATGTACCAGGCGCTTATTTTGTCATCTCTCCTATATGCTGCAGAAACCTGGACAATGACCAAAGGACTTGAGAATCAGCTAAATGTTTTTGACAACCAAAGCCTCAGGAAAATTGAGCAAATCCAGTGGTTCCATTTCATCAGAAATGAAGAAGTGAGAAGACGGACTGGTTAGCCTCATGCCTCATTGCTAGCCAAACTTAGCCGACTGAGATGGTATGGTCATATCAAACGAATGAACCCAAACGCACTGCCACACAAACTGTTTGAATTTCGCCCAAACAAACGAGAATGGAAAAGGCCGGCAGGGAGACCGCGAACCAGATGGAAAGACAATGACCGGCAATGATCTGCAGAGAAGCAGAGCGCCAATCCACTGAACAGAGCCCAATGGCGAGACAGAAAAGATGAGGGAGGTTCCATAAGCGCCCCCATCCTAGT